>CM032165.1:26549127-26773596 GCA_018901935.1 Pugionium cornutum
CTAAACCAGGTTGTTTCTATCCTTTTGCTTGTCTTATTTCTAGTTCTTGCATTAGTTTAAGTCGTATTCAAGAAAAATCAAAAATACAACACCAAACTCCAAACCGAGTGCATCTAGCCTCCTACGTGTATCACTAGGGTTTAGATTCACTTTTTGCATTGCATACACGTTTTCCTTTTGTTTAATTCATATTTCCTTTATTTTTAAGTTTAATTAAAAAGAAAAGAAAAAGAAAATAGAAAAGATACTAAAAGAATTCGAATTGGACAGCTAGCACAAGTTGTCTAGGAAGTTTCCTTTTTTCGAATTTCCGTTCTTTAGAATTTTTCCTTTTGCATTTTTTCAAACCACATATAAAAAGAAAACTCTCCTAATAATTTAGGAGCACCCTAATTGTCTTTTTTCTTTGTAGCACACATGGGAGAAGAGAATAGAGACGCAGCTGAAGCCATGATGGCCATGTTCACCACAATCCAAACACAACTCGCATCCATAGGCGAGAGGTTGGAGCACGTGGAGAGACCAGTTAGATTCCAGGCCATAAGGCACGTGAGAGCTGAGCCAGATTGTCCTGAGGGTCCTGAGTACCTTAGGACACGGCACGAACAGGAGGAACCCCAGCCAGATGGAGATGAGGACACACAACCTCATAACTATCACCATAGGCCGAGAGGACCTCCACGGCAACCAGAGGCAGAAGATGATGGCTTTGAGCCATATGGTCTTCACCAGAGACCAAGAATGCCTCCTAGACGTCATGAGGATGGAGATGAACACACCTATAACCCGGTAATTCATCCTGATGTTAAACTAACTCCTCCAACTTTTGCAGGAAAAGTAGACCCCGAGGCTTACCTAGATTGGGAGAAGCGTATGGATCATATCTTTGATCACTACAACCAACCAGGACCTACGAGAGTCTCAATGGCAGTAGCACAACTCACGGACAATGCCCTCATCTGGTGGGATCGTGAGGTATCTGACAGAAGGAGGAAGAGAATGAGACCCGTAGACTCATGGGTCGACATGAAAGACCTCATGCACAAAGGTATGTTCCACCTTACTTTCATAGGGATTTGCAACGACGTTTTCGTACTCTTAAACAGGGTACCAGATCAGTAGAGGAGTACTATGAAGAGTTCGAGGTTAAGGAACAGATTGGAGCTCAATGATGATGAAGAAGCATTGATGGCACAATTCTTGGATGGACTCCAAGAAAGGATCAGCTGCAAGGTGGAAAGGCAAATCTACAATGACTTCAAAGACTTGTTCCACCTATCTGTGCAAGCTGAGCAGCACATCAAACGAAGAGCCAAGACATCCGCAGCAAGCCTAAGACACCTTGGGCACCAAGCAACATGCCCAAGACGTAGACAAAGGCAAGAGCATAGAGATCGAGTCAAGGTTCAAGAGCAAGCCTCTTGAACCCACCCGTGACCAGAGAGAGCCTGGTAAGTCTTCTAACCCTCAAAGATCACGTGACATCACTTGTTTCAAGTGTAGGGGTCGTGGACACATCTCAAGGGAGTGCCCAAACAACCGGGTCATGTTGATTACGGAGGCTGGAGAATATGAGTCCCAAGATGAAGAGGACTATGAACCAGAAGAGGAGAATGGTGACATTGAGTACCCTGATGTGGGGGAAGTGCTGGTCACTAGACGCATCCTCAGTGCAATGGTGGAACCTTCAGAGACCATCCAAAGGGAGAACATCTTCCACAGCTGTTGCACCATCAAGGGCAAGGTATGTAACCTCATCATAGATGGTGGTTCTTGCACTAACGTTGCTAGTGCATATATGGTTGATAAGCTTGGTCTAGAGAAGACAAGGCATCCTCGACCATATAGACTGAGATGGCTCGATGACAAAGTGGAGCTAAAGATCCATGAGCAAGTCATTGTACCATTCAGTGTGGGCAAGTACCAGGATCAAGTCGTGTGCGACGTGGTGCCCATGCAAGCTGGCCATCTTCTACTAGGAAGACCATGGCAGTTTGACAAAGAGACCCGGCATGATGGCAGAACCAATCTCTACACCTTCGCGCATGACAAGAGAAAGGTCAGCCTAGCTCCTCTTACACCTGCCCAAGTACATGAGCTACAACTCCAAATGAGTAAGGAAAAGAAACTTGTCAAGTCTAACTTTCTTATTCAACCTAGTCATGTCCGGAGAGCTTTAGCCTCGAAGGATTTAATGTTACTAATGGTTTTCAAGGAAGTTTTGAGTATAGAACAGGGACAGGTAGAGCTACCTCCTGAAGTAGCAACTCTCCTCAACAAGTTCCAGGATGTATTTCCAGAGGAGATACCAGCAGGCTTGCCTTTACGTGGCATAGAACACCAGATTGATCTAGTGCCCGGAGCAGCCCTGCCCAACCGCCAGCCTACCGGATGAGTCCAGAGGAGTCCAAGGAGCTTGAGAAGCAAGTCAAGGAGCTCCTGGAGAAAGGATATGTTCGAGAGAGCCTCAGTCCATGTGCTGTACCAGTGCTACTAGTGCCCAAGAAGGATGGGACTCATGCGTGGACTGCCGAGCAATCAACAACATCACAGTCATAGGCATCCAATACCACTGGATGACATGCTAGATGAGCTGAGTGCCACGGTCTTCTCCAAGATAGACCTCAAAACTGGATACCACCAGGTAAGAATGAAGGAAGGTGATGAGTGGAAGACTGCTTTCAAGAAAAAGCAAGGGCTCTACGAGTGGACAGTCATGCCATTCGGCTTGACTAATGCCCCCAAGCACCTTCATGCGCTTTATGAACCAAGTTCTTAGGGCGTACATCAGTAAGTTTGTGGTAGTTTACTTTGATGATATACTAGTTTATAGTAAGTGCCTACAGGAACACCTCACACATCTTGAGATGGTACTTAAAACCCTTCGACAAGAAGAGCTTTATGCCAATCTCAATAAGTGCACCTTTTGTACTGATAAGCTTGTCTTTTTAGGTTTTGTTGTGAGTTCACAGGGCCTACAGGTTGATGAGGAGAAGATTCGAGCCATACAAGAATGGCCAAACCAGGAAACATCAGCCAAGTAAGGAGCTTCCACGGACTGGCCAGCTTCTATAGGAGATTCGTGCCCAACTTCAGCAGTATTGCCTCACCATTGACGGCAGTAGTGAAGAAGAACGGGGGATTCAGCTGGGGAGAAGCTCAGGAGAAGGCATTCCAGGCCTTGAAGGACAGCCTTACACATGCACCAGTGCTAGTCCTGCCCGACTTCAACAAGACGTTTGAAGTGGAGTGTGATGCCTCTGGAATAGGCATAGGAGCAGTGCTAACCCAAGGAGGGAGACCAGTGGCATACTTCAGTGAGAAGCTAGGTGGTGCCTCACTGAACTACCCCACTTATGACAAGGAGCTCTATGCCCTTGTCCGAGCATTGGAGACTTGGCAGCATTACTTGCTGTCCAAGGAGTTTGTGATCCACACTGATCACGAGACTCTCAAACACCTCAGAGGGCAAACCAATCTCAAGAGGAGACATGCCAGGTGGATGGAGTTCATAGAGACCTTCCCATACGCCATCAAGTACAAGAAGGGCAAAGACAATGTGGTAGCCGATGCACTATCAAGGAGGTTTGCCTTGATATCCACCATGGAGGCAAAGGTCCTAGGATTCGAGCACATCAAGGACCCATACAAGGATGATCCTGACTTTGCTGAGAGCTACAATGAGTGTGGCACAAGGAGTCATGGCAAGTTTTACATCCATGAGGGATTCTTGTTCCGAGAGAGGAGGTTGTGCATACCACAAGGATCATTAAGGGAGCTTATCATCCGGGAAGCTCATGGAGGACGACTCATGGGCCACTTTGGTGTCGACAAGACTCTAGCAGTGGTCAAGGAGCACTTCTACTGGCCACACATCAAGAGGACAGTAGAAGCTCATTGTGCAAGATGCATCACTTGCAAGAAGGCAAAGTCCCGAGTGCAACCTCACGGGTTGTATCTCCCACTGCCCATACCTACACATCCATGGGTGGACATCTCAATGGACTTTTTCTAGGTCTGCCCAAGATCAACCACAAAGATGCAATCTTTGTAGTGGTGGACAGATTCTCCAAGATGGCACACTTCATTCCATGTGCCAATGTCAATGATGCCACTCAAACCGCTGAGCTGTTCTTCAGGGAGATAGTACGGCTTCATGGAGTGCCAAGGACCATCGTATCAGACAGGGACACCAAGTTCCTCAGCCACTTCTGGAGGACCTTTGGAGAAAGCTAGGCACGAAGCTACTCTTCTCTACCACCTGCCATCCTCAAACCGATGGCCAAACTGAAGTTGTCAACATACTATCAACTCTTCTCAGAACTACACTAGGGAAGAACCTAAAGACTTGGGTGGAGTGCCTGCCATTCATAGAGTTCGCTTACAACTAAGCCGTGCACTCAGCAACCAAGAAGACACCATTTGAAGTAGTATACGGCTTCAACCCTCTCACCCCATTGGAGCAAACGCCACTACCACCAGCTGAGATGACCAACCTCAATGGAGCATCCAAGGCAGAGTTCATAAGGAGATTACACCAGAAGGTAGCAGAAAACTTGGAGAAGAGGACCGGACAGTACGTGACTCATGCCAACAAGGGAAGAAAGGAGGTGATCTTTCAACCAGGCGATTGGGTGTGGCTACACCTACGGCAGGAGAGGTTTTCAAACCTAAGGAGTTCGAAGCTAGCACCAAGAGGAGATGGACCATTCAGAGTGCTCGAGAGGATCAACAACAACGCCTACTGGATCGAGCTCCCAGGTGAGTTTAATGTGTCCAATACGTTCAATGTTACTGACTTAGCCCCTTTCCATGCAGATGAACCAGTTTTGAGGACAAAACCTACTGAAGAGGGAGGGGATGATGAGGACATCAGGTCGTACATCCAGCCAGGATACCAGACTGGCCGACCAGGAAGCTGGCCCAAGACAGCCGTACCGTCTGGCACGCCTGCCACCCCAAGCAGTACCGCCGGACCCTCGACCAAGGACCAGAGCAACCAGTATTGCTGGTGGAGAGGCCTAAGCTTCCGGCACACTTGGTGGCGACGGGGATGACACCGCTGGTCCCTCTGGTGATGCCGCCAACTCCGGGATCAACTTGGCCGGTCCTGAAGGCATTCCGGCCAGTACCTCGCACAATCCAGCCGGTACAGCCGATCCAGCCGAGTACATGCGCATTTCCACTTCTACACAAGAGGACTCGGACCAAATGAGCTACCAGCTCCAGGACATGCACCTAGAGGAAGTATCTACACCAGTGGTACCTCAAGGAGCAATGACAAGAAGCAGATCAAGGGCACTCTTCCACAAATTCCTAGCTTATGGGTCGACAAGCTCCTAGAGGAAGATCGACTAAGGACAATGGGCCAAAAATGCAAGGAAGAGTCCAATGGCTTCTCAACAACACAAGGGACATCAGAGACTTGGGCTTTAGTGGCAAGAGAGGTCAGGGCCCAAAGATTCTTAACCCTACTCCAAGTCGAAGACTAGGAGCAAGGCGCGTGCATGCCACAAGGACGGCCACCTTCCATTTCTTGGCCATGAGGTAAGTTAAGGTAATTTTCAATTCGAATATATGCTTCTTTCTGTTTTGCAGGGTAGGATCTAGAATATTTACTTTATTGAGTCAAAGACATTTTAGGAATAGGTCCTTTTTTTCGATTATACACTTTTGTATCTTTTCCTTTGTGCACTTTTGTAAGTTTTCCTTTTCTTATTTGAGTCGACCCTAGAAGGTCAAGCTGTCGAGCATATTATTAAGGCTCCTTCCAGCATTGTAGTTCGACAACCTTTTTGATATTAATAAAGATAGAACTTTTTCCCCAACAAGTTTTCTCTCAAGAATCTTGTGCGCTTAGAATCTAGTTGAGACCAGCCCTCCTAGCTCTAAGTTTGTGATTTATCACGAGGTTCATCACCCCTCGTGTGGTTCACTTCACTTTTCCATCGAATACCAACCCAAAAACCCCTATCCAAGAAGTCTAAGGTCGAGTTTCTCACCTAAACTTCTCCAAACAGCCCACGCGCATACATTCTTGAATCAAGGCTTGTATCACAAGTGGTTTTCCTTAATAAGGTTTTTAATGAGGTGTTGGCTTGGGTTCCCAAGCTTAAAACTTTTGGGTGATTCCAAAGTCTTTAGCTTGAGGGGGAGTATTGACATAGGAAAATCAAATAAGACCTATCTTGACCTACAAGGCAAGTGTGAGCATGAAAATTTAGTTTGAATAACAAGGGAAAAGAAAAAGGAGGGAGTTACTATTAACCACATGGTTAAAATGGTTAAATAGAGCCTTGGGAGAAGAATCAAGGTGAAAAGGACATGTCCATGCTGCACACAGTCTTGGTAACCACACCAAACAGTCATGCCTGCTGCACACAACCTTGGTAAGCACACCAAACTTTCATAAGACAGTTTGCAGGTCTTCCCCTCTCTTCTCATTGGTTGTTGACAAGCTCCTCCTCTATTCAAGCTCATCCACAAGTTTGAATTCGTTTTCCTTTGTGTTCACATTGTAAATCCACTATAAAAGGGCTGTGAAGACTCAATGTATGATAGAACTCTTACGAGATTCTTCTCCATAAGTCTAAGACATTACTCATTTTCACATACTTCTCTTTGTGTTTCCAGATTCAATTCTTCACATTTCTCCTCTCTAATCTCAATATTCTTTCAAATGGCCAGTTTAGAATGATCATTTTAACTGGCCGATCAACTTGACATGTCTGCACTAAATCGTTTGTAACTTTTGATTTAGAGTTCAGAATGACACGAATCAACCGACCACGTTAAGCTAGCTCAATTTTCTATATTGTGACAACATTTGAGACTGAAAGAGCTACGACAAAGCCTTCAAGTAATCCAATGTATCCATATTGTGTGATGGTATGCATTATGCTTCATTTGTAAGCCTTTACTTAAGGAGCACCACTGACCAGTTTAGAATGATCATTTTAACTGGCTGATCAACTTGACATGTCCGCACTAAATCGTCTGTAACGTTTGATTTAGTGTTCATAATGACCGGAATCCAACACCCACGTTAGGCTAGCTAAATTTTTGACATTGTGACAACATTTGAGATTGAAAGAACTATGAAAAAGCCTCCAAGTAATCCAATGTATTCCAAACTTTGTGGTATCATGCATTATATTTCATTTATAAGTCTTTACTCAAGGAGCACCAATAATCAGTTTGGAATAGGAGCACCAATAATCATTTATAAGCCTTTACTAAGGGAGCACAAATAATCCTTGAGAAAAGGCTTATAAATGAAGCATAATGCCTGTCATCACACCGTTTGGGATACATTGAATTACATGGAGGCTTTGTTGTAGCTCTTTCAGTTTCAAATATTGTCACAATATGGAAAATTGATCTAGTTTAACGTGGCGTTGGACTCATGTCATTCTGAACTCTAAATCAAAAGTTACAGACGATTTATTGCGGACAAGTCAAGTTGAATGGCCAGTTAAAATGATCACTCTAAACAGATCATTGGTGCTCCTTGAGTAAAGGCTTATAAATAAAGCATAATAAATGGCATCACACAGTTTTCGATGGATTGGATTACTTGGAGGCTTTGTCGTAGATATTTTGTAACAATTTTGGATTACTTGAGAGAGCGATTAAAAAGCTTCCAAGTAATCCAATGTATCCCAAACTGCGTGATGCCATGCATTATGCTTCATTTATAAGTCTTTACTCAAGGAGCACCAATGAACAGTTTAAAATGATCATTTTAACTTGCCGATCAACTTGACATTTCTGCACTACATCGTCCACAAGTTTGGATTTAGAGTTTAGGATGACACGAATCCAACACCCATGTTAAGCTAGCTCAATTTTCTATATTGTGTCTGCATTTGAGATTGAAAGAGCTACGAAAAAGCGTCCAGGTAATCCAATGTATCCCAAACTGCGTGATGCCATGCATTATGCTTCATTTATAAGCCTTTACTCATTGACCACCAATGATAAGTTCAGAATTATCATTTTAAATGGCCGATCAACTTGACATGTCCACACTACATCATCCGTAACTTATTATTTAGAGTTGAAAGTGACACGAAACCAACGCCCACGTTAATTTTGCTTAATTTTATATATTGTTACAAAATTTAAAACCAAAATATCTACAACAAAGCCTCCAAGTAATCCAATCCATCGAAAACTGTGTGATGCCATTTATTATGCTTTATTTATAAGCCTTTACTCAAGGAGCACCAATGATCTATTTAGAGTGATCATTTTAACTGGCCATTCAACATGACTTGTCCGCAATAAATCATCTATAACTTTTGATTTACAGTTCAGAATGACATGAGTCCAACGCCACGTTAAACTTGATCAATTTTCCATATTGTGACAACATTTGAAACTGAAAGAGCTACAACAAAGCTTCCATATAATTCAATGTATCCCAAACGGCGTGATGACAGGCATTATGCTTAATTTATAAGCCTTTTCTCAAGGATTATTGGTGCTCCTTGAGTAAAGGTTATAAATGATTATTGGTGCTCCTATTACAAACTGATCATTGGTGGTCCTTGAGTAAAGGCTTATAAATGAAGTACAATGCATCACATCACATATTTTGGAATACATTGGATTACTTGGAGGTTTTGTCGTAGCTCTTTCAATCTCAAATGTTGTCACAATATGGAAAACTGAGCTAGCTTATCGTGGCGTTGGATTCGTGTCATTCTGAACTCTAAATCAAACGTTACGGACGATTGAGTGCGGATATGTCAAGTTGATCGCTAGTTAAAATGATCATTCTAAATTGATTATTGGTGCTCCTTGAGTAAAGTCTTATGAATGAAGCATAATGCATCGCATCACACAGTTTGGAATACGTTAGATTACTTGGAGGTTTTATTGTACCTCTTTCAATCTCAAATGTTGTCACAATATGGAAAAATGAGATAGCTCAATGTGGCATTGGATTCGTGCATTCTTAACTCCAAAAGAAAAGTTACAGATGATTTAGTGTGGACATATCAAGTTGATCGTACAGTTTAAATAATCATTCGAAACTGATTATTGGTTCTCCTTGAGTAATGGTGTATAAATGAAGCATAATGCATAAAATCACCCATGTTTGGATAGATTGGATTACTTGGAGACTTTGTCGTCGCACTTTCAGTCTCAAATGTAGTCAAAATATAAAAGATTTAGCTAGCTTAACGTGGGCGTTGGATTCGTGTCATCCTAAACCCTAAATCAAAAGTTATGAAAGATTTTGTGCGGAAATGTCAAGTTGATCGGCCAGTTAAAATGATCATTCTAAACTGATCATTTTAAACTGATCATTTGTGATCCTTGAGTAAAGGCCTTTAAATGAATCATAATGCATGGCGTCACATAGTTTGGGATACATTGGATTACTTGGAGGCTTTTTCGTAACTCTTTCATTCTCAAATGTTGTCACAATATGGAAACTTGAGCTAGCTTAACTGGGCGTTGGACTCATGTCATTTTGAGCTCTAAATCAAAAGTTAAACACGGTTATATGCGGACATGTAATGTTGATCAGCTGGTAACTTATCATTGGTGCTCCTTGATTAAAGGCTTATAAATGAAGCATAATGCATGGCATCACACCTTTTGGAATAGATTGGAATACTTGGACGCTTTGTCCTAAGCTCTTTTATTCTCAAATATTGTCACAATATAGAAAATTGAGCTAGGTTTGTGTCACTTTGTACTCTAAATCAAAAGTTACTGACGATTTAGTTCATACATGTCAGGTTTATCGGTCAGTTAAAATGATCATTCTAAATTGTTCATTGGTGCTCCTTAAGTGAAGCCTTATAAATGAAGCATAATGCATGACATCACCCAGTTTGGGATACATCGGATTACTTGGAGGCTCTTTTGTAACTCTTTCAGTCTCTAATTTTTTTGACAATATGGAAAATAGGGCTAGTTTAAAGTGGGTGTTGGACTCATGTCATTTTGACCTCTAAATCAAAAGTTAAAGATGACTTAGTGCGGACATGTAAAGTCGATTAGATAGTAAAAATGATCATTCTAAACTTATCATTGGTGCTCCTTGGGTAAAGGCTTAATATATGAATCATAATGCATGCAATCACTCAGTTTGGAATAGATTTCATTAATTGGAGGCTTTCTCAAAGCTATTTCGGTTTTAAATTTTGTCACAATATAGAATATTGAGCTAGCATAATGTAGGTGTTGGATTTGTGTCATTTTGAACTCCAAATAAAAGGTTACAGATGATTTAGTGTGTACATGTCAAGTTGATAGGCCAGTTAAAATGATCATTCTAAACTGATAATTGATGCTCCTTGAGTAAAGGCTTATAGATGAAACATAATGTATGACATCACACAATCTGGGATACATTGGATTGCTTGGAGGCTTTGTCGTAGCTCTTTTCGTATCAATGTCGCACAATATAGAAAATTGAACTAGCTTAATGTGGGCGTTGTATTCGTGTTAGTCTGAACACTAAATCAAAATGTTACGACCGATTTATTTTGGACATGTCAAATTGATCGGCCTGCTAAAATTATCATTCTAAACAGATCATTGGTACTCCTTGAGAAAAGTCTTATAAATGATGTATAATGCATGGCATCACAGAGTTTGGGATACATTGGATTACTTAGAGGCTTTTTTGTAGTTCTTTCAATCTCAAATGTTGCCACAATATGGAAAATGGAGCTAGCTTAATGTGGTAATTATATTCATGTCATTTTAAACTCTAAATAAAAAGTTACGGAGGATTTACTGCGGACATGTCAAGTTGATCGACCAGTTAAATTGTTCATTCTAAATTCATCATCGGTGCTCCATGAGTAAAGGCTTATAAATGAAGCATAATGCATGACATAACGCAGTTTGCGATATATTGGATTATTTTGAGGATTTGTCGTAGCTGTTTTGGTTTAAATTTTGTCACAATATAGAAAATCGAGCTATCTTAACATGGGCATTGGATTCGTGTTGTTTTCAACTCTATATCATAAGTTACGGACGATTTAGTGTGGACATGTCAAGTTGATCGCCTTTTAAAATCATCATTCCAAAGTGATCATTGGTGCTCCTTGAGTAAAGGCTCATAAATGAATCATAATGCATGGCATCACGAAGTTTGGGATACATTGGATAACTTGGAGGCTTTGTCGTAGCTCTTTCAGTCTCAAATTCAGAATATGGAAAATTCAGTAGCTTAACATGGGTGTTGAACTAATGTCATTTTGCGCTCTAAATAAAAAAAAAGACAATTTAGTACGGACATATAAGTTGATCAGCCAGTTAAAATGATAATTTTAAACTGATAATTGGTGTTCCTTGATTAAAGAAGTATAATGCATGGCATCATGCAGTTTGGGATACATTGGATTACTTGGAGGCTTTTTCTTAGCTCTTTCAGTCTCAAATGTTGTCACTATACGGAAAATTCAGCTAGCTTAACGTGGGCGTTGGACTCATGTCATTTTGAGCTCTAAATCAAAACTTAAAGACAATTTAGTACGGTCATGTAAGTTGATCAGCCGGTTAAATGATCATTTTAAACTGATCATTGGCGCTCCTCGATTAAAGGCCAATATATGAAGCATAATGCATGCCATGACGCAGTCTGCGATAAATTGGATTACTAATAGGCTTTATCATATCTATATCGTTCTTAAATTTTGTCACAATACGGAAACCTGAGCCAACTTAACGTGTGTGTTGGATTTGTATCATTTTGAATTCTAAATCAAAAGTTACATACGACTTTGAGTAGATATGTCAAGGTTATCGGTCAGTTAAAATAATAATTCTAAACTTATCATTGGTGCTCCTTGAGTAAAGGCTTATAAATGAAGCATAATACATTGCATCACGTAGTTTAAGATAAATTGGATAACTTGGAGGCTTTGTCGTATCTCTTTCAGTCTCAATTGTTGTCACAATATAGAAAAATGAGCTAGCTTATCGTGGGCATTGGATTCGTGTCATCCTGAATTTTAAATCAAAAGTTATGGACAATTTAGTGCGGACATGTCAAGTTGATTAACCAATAAAATTGATAATTCTAATCTGATCATTGGTGCTCCTTGAGTAGTGGCTTATAAATGAAGCATAATGCATGACATCACGCATTTTGGGATAGATTGGATTACTTTGAGGCTTTATCATAGCTATTTCAGTTTAATTTTTGTCACAATATAGACAATTGAGCTAGCTTAACGTGGGCGTTGGATTCGTGTTGTTTTCAACTCTATATCATAAGTTACGGACGATTTAGTGTCGATATTTCAAGTTGATCGGTCAGTTAAAATGATCGTTCAAACTGATCATTGGTGCTACTTGTGTAAAGGCTTATAAATGAATCATAACTCATGGCATTAGCCAGTTTGGAATACATTGGATTACTTGGAGCATTTTTTCTAGGTCTTTGAGTTTCAAATGTTGTCACAATTTGGAAATCTGAGCTGGCTTAACGTGGCGTTGGATTATTGTCATTCTGAACTCTAAATAAAAGGTTATGGACGATTTAGTGCGGAGATGTGAAGTTGATCGCTCAGTTAAAATAATCATTCTAAATTGATCATTGGTACTCCTTGAGTAAAGGCTTATAAATAAATCATAATACATGGCATCACGCAGTTTGGAACACAATGGATTACTTGGAGACTTTGTCGTAGCTCTTTCAGTCTCAAATGTCGTCACAATATCGAAAATTGAGCTAGTTTAGCATGGACGTTGGATTCATGTCATTTTGAACTATAAATCAAAAGTTAAAGACTATTTAGTGTGGACATGTCAAGTTGATCAGCCAGTTAAAATGTTCATTCTAAACTGATCACTGGTGCTCATTGAGTAAGGGCGTATAAATGAAGCATAGTGCATAACATCCGCAGTGTGGGATAGATTGGATTACTTGGAGGCTTTGTTGTAGCTATTTAGATCTTAAATTTTGTTATATTAGAGAAAATTGAGCAATCTTAACGTGGGTGTTGGATTCGTGTCATTTTGAAATCTAAATCAAAAGTATGGACGATTTAGTGCAGACATATCAAGTTGATCGGCCTGTTAAAATGATAATTCTAAACTGATCATTGGTGCTCCTTTATTATGGGCTTATAAATGAAGCATAATGCATGACTTCACGCATTTTGGGATACATTGGATTACTTGGAGGGTTTGTCGTAGCACTTTCAGTCTTAAATGTTGTCACAATATGTAAATTGTAGCTAGCTTAACGTGGGTGTTAGTTTCATGTCATTTTGAGCTCTAAATGAAAAATTAAAGTCGATTTAGTGTGGACATGTCAAGTTGATCACGTAGTTAAAATGATCATTCTAAACTGATCATTGGTGCTCCTATTTAAAGATTTATAAATGAAGCATAATGCATGACATTACGCAGTTTGGTATAGATTGGATTACTTGGAGGCTTTGTCGTATCTATTTAAAAATTGAAGTAGCTTGACGTGGCGTTGGATTGGTGTCATTCTGAACTCTAAATCAAAAGTTACAGACGATTTAGGGCGGACATGTCTAGGTGATTGGCCATTTAAAATGATCATTCTAAATTGATTATTGGTGCTGTTTGAGTAAAGGGTTATAAATGAGGTGTAATGCATAGCATCACGCAGTTTACTCTTAAATGTTGTCGCAATACGGAAAATTCGGCTAGCTTAACGTGGGCACTAGAGTCATGTCATTTTGAGCTCTAAATCAAAACTTAAAGACGATTTAGTGTGGACATGTAAGTTGATCAGCTAGTTTAACTGATCATTCTAAACTGATCATTTGTGCTCCTTGAGTAAAGGCATAATGCATGATATCACAGAGGTTGGGATATATTGGATTATTTGGAGGCTTTTTCGTAGCTATTTCGGTCTTAATTTTTTTCAAGATATAAAAATTGAGGTAGCTTAAAGTGGCATTGGATTCGATTAATTCTGAACTCTGAATCAAATGTTAGGAATGATTTAGTGCGGACATATTAAATTGATCGGCCAGTTAAAATGATCATTCTAAACTGATCATTGGTGCTCTCTGAGTAAAGGCTTAAAAATGAGGTATAATGCATGGCATCATGCGTTTTGGAATACATCAGATTACTTGGAGGCTTTTTTGTAATTTTTCAATGTCAAATGTTGTCAAAATACGGAAAATTGATCTAGCTTAACGTAGGCGTTGGACTCATGTAATTTTGAGCTCTAAATAAAAAGTTAAAGACGATTCAGTTCGGACAAGTCAAGTTGATCGGCCAGTTAAAATGATCATTCCAAAGTGATCATTGGTGCTCTTTGAGTAAAGGCTTATAAATAAATCATAATAAATGGCATCACACAGTTTGGGATAGAATGGATTACTTGGAGGCTTTGTCGTAGCTATTTCGGTCTTAAACTTTGTCACAGTATACAAAATTGAGCTAACTTTGTGCGGCCATTTCAAGCTGATCAGCTAGTTAAAATAATCATTCTAAAGTAATCATTCGTGCTCCTTGAGTAAAGGCTAATAAACGAAGCAAAATGCGTTGCATCACGCAGTCTGGGGAGACATTGGATTACTTAGACGCTTTGTCATAGCTCATTTAGTCTCAAATGTTGTCACAATATAGACAATTTAGCTATTTTAACGTGGGCATTGGATTCGTGTCATTCTGAACACTAAAACAAAAGTTATGGACGATTTAGTGCGGACATTTTAAGTTGATCGGCATGTTAAAATGATCGTTCTAAACTGATCATTGTTGTTCCTTGAGTAAAATCTTATAAATGAAGCATAATGCATGGCATCACACAGTTTGGGATACATTGGATTAATTGGAGGCTTTGTGTTAGCTCTTTCAGTCTCTAATGTTGTCACAATATAAAAAATTGAGCTAGCTTAATGTGGGCGTTGGATTGGTGTCATTCTGAACTCTAAATCAAAAGTTACAAACGATTTAGTGCGGAATGTCAAGGTTATCGGCCAGTTAAAAATGATCATTTTTAAACTAATCATTGGTAGTCCTTGAGTAAAGGCTTATAAATGCAGCATAATGCATGGCATCACGCAGTTTGGGATACATTGGATTACTTGGAAGCTTTTTCCTAGCTCGTTCAGTGTCAAATGTTGTCACAATATGGAAAATTGAGCTAGCTTAACGTGAGCATTTGATTTGGGTCATTCTGAACTCTGAATCAAAAGTTACGGACATATTAGTGCAGACATGTCAAGTTGATCGGCCAGTTAAAATGATCATTCTAAACTGGTTGTTTGTGCTACTTACGTAAAGGCTTATAAATGAAGAGTAAGACATGGCACCACGAAGTTTGGGATACATTGGATTACTTGGAGGCTTTGTAGTAGCTCGTTCAGTCTTAAATTTTGTCACAACACAGATTGCGCACATGTCAAGTTGATCGGCCTAGTAAAATGATCATTCTAAAATGATCATTGATGTTCCTTTAGTAAAGGCTTATAAATGAAATATAATGCATGACATAACGCAATCTGGGATACATTGGATTATTTGGAGGCTTCGTCGTAGCTCTTTCAGTCTCAAATGGCGCACAATATAGAAAATTGAAGTAGCTTAATGTGGGCGTTGTATTCGTGTCATTCTGAACTCTAAATTAAAATGTTACGACCGAATTATTTCGGACATGTCAACTTGATCGGCCTATTAAAATTATCATTCTAAACAGATCATTGGTACTCCTTGAGTAAAGGCTTATAAATGAAGTATAATGCATGGAATCATGGAGTTTGGGATATATTGGATTACTTAGAGGCTTTTTTGTAGTTCTTTCAATCTCAAATGTTGTCACAATATGGAAAATGGAGCTAGCTTAATGTGGTAATTGTATTCGTGTCATTCTAAACTCTAAATAAAATGTTACGGAGGATTTACTGCAGACATGTCAAGTTGATAGACCAGTTAAATTGTTCATTCTAAACTGTCATTGGTGCTCCTTGAGTAAAGATTTATAAATGAAGCATAATGCATGACATCACGCAGTTTAGGATATATTGGATTACATTGAGGCATTTTCATAGCTATTTCGGTTTAAATTTTGTCACAATATAGAAAATCGATCTATCTTAACGTGGGCGTTGGGTTCGTGACGTTTTCAACTCTATATCATAAGTTACGAACGATTTAGTGTGGACATGTCAAGTTGATCAGCCTGTTAAAATGATCATTCTCAACTGATCAATGGTGCTGCTTGAGTAAAGGCTTATAAATGAAGCATAATACATTGCATCACAAAATTTGGGATACATTGGATAACATGGAGGCTTTGCAGTAGCTCTTCTAGTCTCAAATGTTGTCAAAATGTGGAAAATTCAGCTAGCTTAACGTGGGTGTTGAACTAATGTCATTTTGCGCTCTAAATCAAAAGTTAATGACAATTTAGTACGTACATGTAAGTTTATCAGCCAGTTAAAATGATAATTCTAAACTGATCATTGGTGTTCCTTGATTAAAGAAGTATAATGCATGGCATCATGCAGTTTGGGATACATTGGATTACTTGGAGGGTTTTTCGTAGCTCTTTCAGTCTCAGATGTTGTCACTATACGGAAAATTCAGCTAGCTTAACGTTAGCGTTGTACTCATGTTATTTTGAGCCATAAATCAAAACTTAAAGACAATTTAGTACGGTCATGTAAGTTTATCAGCCAGTTAAACTGATCATTTTAAACTGATCGTTGGTGTTGCTTGATTAAAGGCCAATAAATGAAGCATAATGCATGCCATGACGCAGTCTGTAATAGATTGGATAACTTCGAGGCTTTATCAAACCTATATCGTTCTTAAATTTTGTCACAATACAGAAAATTGAGCTAACTTAACGTGGGCGCTGGATTCTTGTCATTTTGAATTCTAAATCAAAAGTTACAGATGACTTTGTGCAGACATGTCAAGGTTATCGGTCAATTAAAATAGTAATTCTAAACTTATCATTGGTGCTCTTTGAGTAAAGGCTTATAAATGAAGCATAATGCATTGCATCACATAGTTTGGGATACATTGGATAACTTGGAGGCTTTGTCGTAGATCTTTCAATCTTAATTGTTGTCACAAAATAGAAAAATGAGCTAGCTTATCGTGGGCATTGGATTCGTGTCATCCTGAACTCTAAATAAAAAGTAATGGACAATTTAGTGCGGACATGTCAAGTTGATCGACCAGTTAAGTTTATCATTCTAATATGATCATTGGTGCTCCTTGAGTAGCGGCTTATAAATGAAGCATACTGCTTGACATCACGCAGTTTGGGATAGATTGGATTACTTTGAGGCTTTATCATAGCTATTTCGGTTTAATTTTTGTCACAATATAGACAATTGAGCTATCTTAACGTGGGTGTTGGATTCGTGTTGTTTTCAACTCTATATCATAAGTTACGTACGATTTAGTGTGGACATGTCAAGTTGATTGGCCAGTTAAAATGATCGTTTTAAACTGATATTTGGTGCTCCTTGAGTAAAGCCTTATAAATGAATCATAACGCATGGCATCAGGTAGTTTGGAATACATTGGATTACTTGGAGCTTTTTTTCTAGGTCTTTGAGTCTCAAATGTTGTCACAATATGGAAATCTTTGTAGCTTAACGTGGCGTTGGATTCTTGTCATTCTGAACTCTAAATCAAAAGTTACGAACGATTTAGTGCGGACATGTGAAGTTGATTGTTCAATTTAAATGATCATTCTAAATTGATCATTGGTACTCTTTGAGTAAGGGCTTATAAATGAAGCATAATGCATGGCATCTTGCAGTCTGGAATACATTGGATTACTTGGAGACTTTGTCGTAGCTCTTTCAGTCTCAAATGTCGTTACAATATCGAAAATTGAGCAAGTTTAACATGGACGTTGGATTCATGTCATTTTGAACTATAAATCAAAAGATAAAGGCGCTTTAGTGTGGACATTTCAAGTTGATCAGCTAGTTAAAATGATAATTCTAAACTGATCACTGGTGCTCATTGAGTAAAGGCGTATAAATGAAGCATAATGCATAACATCACGCAGTTTGGGATAGATTGGATTACTTGGAGGCTTTGTTGTAGCTATTTTGATCTTAAATTTTGTTACAATTGAGAAAATTGAGCAATCTTAACGTGGCTGTTGGATTCGTGTCATTTTGAAACCTAAATAAAAAATATGGACGATTTAGTGCAAACATATCAAGTTGATCAGGCTGTTAAAATGATAATTGTAAACTGATCATTGGTGCTACTTTATTATGGGCTTATAAATGAAGCATAATGCCTGACTTCACGCATTTTTGGGATACATTGGATTACTTGGAGCCTTTTGTCGTAGCTCTTTCAATCTTAAATGTTGTCAAAATATGTAAAATGTAGCTTGCTTAACGTGGGTGTTAGGTTCATGTCATTTGAGCTCTAAATGAAAAGTTAAGTCGACTTAGTGTGGACATGTCAAGTTGATCAGCTAGTTAAAATGATCATTCTAAACTGATCATTGGAGCTCCTAGTTAAAGATTTATAAATGAAGCATAATGCAGGACATTATGCAGTTTGGGATAGATTGGATTTCTTGGAGGCTTTGTCGTAGGTATTTAAAAATTGAGGTAGCTTGACGTGGCTTGGATTGGTGTCATTCTGAAATCTAAATCAAAAGTTACGGACGATATAGGGCGTACATGTCTAGTTGATCAGCCATTTAAAATGATCATTCTAAATTGATCATTGGTGCTCTTTGAGTAAAGGGTTATAAATGAGGTATAATGCATAGCATCGTGCAGTTTAGTATCAAATGTTGTCGCAATACGGAAAATTCGGCTAGATTAACGTGGGCATTAGAGTCATGTCATTTTGAGCTCTAAATCAAAACTCAAAGACGATTTAGTGTAAACGTGTAAATTGATCAGCTAGATTAACTGATCATTCTAAACTGATCATTTGTGCTCCTTGAGAAAAGGCTTATAAATGAAGCATAATGCCTGTCATCATGCAATTTGGGATACATTGAATTATTTGGAGGCTTTGTTGTAGCTCTTGGGATAACATCACGCAATGCATAACATCACGCAGTTTTCGGTACACTACGGAAAATTGATCTAGCTTAACGTGGCATTGGACTCATGTCATTCTGAACTCTAAAACAAAAGTTACGGACGATTTATTGCACACAAGTCAAGTTGATCGGCCAGTTAAAATGATCATTCTAAACTGATCGTTGGTGCTCCTAAGTAAACACTTATAAATGAATAATAATGCATGACATCACACAGTTTGGGATAGATTGGATTACTTGGAGGCTTTTTCGTAACTATTTCGCTCTTAATTTTTTTCAAGATATAAAAAACTGAGGTAGCTTAAAGTGGCGTTGGATTCATATCATTCTGAACTCTAAATCAAAAGTTATGAATGATTTAGTGCAGACATATTAAGTTGGTCGGCCAGTTAAAATGATCATTCTAAATTGATCATTGGTGCTCTTTGAGTTAAGACTTACAAATGAGGTATAATGCATGGCATCACGCGTTTTGGAATACATCAGATTACTTGGAGGATTTTTTTTGTAATTTTTCAATCTCAAATGTTGTCACAATACGGAAAATGAATCTAGCTTAACGACTCATGTAATTTTGAGCTCTAAATCAAAAGTTAAAGATGATTCAGTTCGGACAAGTCAAGTTGATCGACCAGTTAAAACGATCATTCTAAATTGATCATTGGTGCTCTTTGAGTAAAGGCTTTGAAATAAATCATAATAAATGGCATCACAAAGTTTGAGATAGAATGGATTACTTGGAGGCTTTGTCATAGCTATTTCGGTCTTAAATTTTGTCATAGTATACAGACTTAAGCTAACTTAGTGCGGTCATTTCAAGTTGATCAGCAAGTTAAAATAATCATTCTAAAGTAATCATTGGTGCTCCTTGAGGAAAGGCTCATAAATGAAGCATAATGCATGGCATCACGCAGTTTGGGGATACATTGGATTACTTGGAGGCTTTGTCATAGCTCATTTAGTCTCAAATGTTGTCACAATATAGAAAATTGAGCTATCTTAACGTGTGCATTGGATTCGTGTCATTCTGAACAATAAAACAAAAGTTACGGACAATTTAGTGCGGACATGTCAAGTTGATCGGCATGTTAAAATGATCATTCTAAACTGATCATTGGTGTTCCTTCAGTAAAAGCTTATAAATGAAGCATAATGCATGGCATCACACAGTTTGGGATACATTGGATTAATTGGAGGCTTTGTTGAAGCTCTTTCAGTCTCTAATTTTGTCACAATACAGAAAATTGAGGTAGTTTAATGTGGCCATTTTATTGGTGTCATTCTGAACTCTAAATCAAAAGTTACTAACGATTTTGTGCGGACATGTCAAGGTTATCTGCCAGTTAAAAATGATCATTCTAAACGTACCATTGGTAATCCTTGAGTAAAGGCTTATAAATGAAGCATAATGCATGGCATCACGCAGTTTCGGATACATTGGATTACTTGGAGGCTTTTTCCTACCTCTTTCAGTCTCAAATGTTGTCACAATATGGAAATTGAGCTAGATTAATGTGCGTGTTTGATTCGTGTCATTCCGAACTCTGAATCAAAAGTTACGGACAATTTAGTGCAAACATGTCAAGTTGATCGCCCAGTTAAAATGATCATTCTAAACTGATTGTTGGTGCTACTTAGGTAAAGGCTTATAAATGAATAGGAATGCATGGAACCGCGTAGCTAGGGATACATTGGATTACTTGGAGGCTTTGTAGTAGCTCGTTCAGTCTCAAATGTTGACACTATATGGAAAATTTATCTACTTAACGTGGACGTTGGACTCATGTCGTTTTCATCTCTAAATCAAAAGTCAAAGGTCATTTAGTGCAGCCATGTCAAGTTGATTAGCATACTAAAATGTTCATACTAAACTAATCATTGGTGCTCCGTGAGTAAAGGCTCATAAATGAAGCATAATGCATGGCATCATGCAGTTTGGGGATATATTTGATTACATGGACGCTTTGTCGTAGCTCATTTAGTCTCAAATGTTGTCACAATATAGAAAATTCAGCTACCTTAACGTGGGTATTGTGTTCGTGTCATTCAGAACAGTAAAAAAAAGTTGCAGACGATTTAATGCAGACATGTTAATTTGATCGGCCTGTTAAAATGATCATTCTAAACTGATCATTGGTCATCCTTCAGTAAAAGCTTATAAATGAAGCATAATGCATGGCATCACACAGTTTGGGATACATTAGATTAATTGGAGGCTTTGTTGTAGCTCTTTCAGTCTCTAATTTTGTCACAATACAGAAAATTGAGGTAGTTTAATGTGGCCGTTTTATTGGTGTCATTCTGAACTCTAAATCAAAAGTTACTAACGATTTCGTGCGGAAATATCAAGGTTATCTGTTAGCTAAAAATGATCATTCTAAACGTACCATTGGTAATCCTTGAGTAAAGGCTTATAAATGAAGCATAATGCATGGCATCACGCAGTTTGGGATACATTGGATTACTTGGAGGCTTTTTCCTACCTCTTTCAGTCTCAAATGTTGTCACAATATGGAAACTGAGCTAGATTAATGTGGGCGTTAGATTCGAGCCATTCCGAACTCTGAATCAAAAGTTACGGACAATTTAGTGCAAACATGTCAAGTTGATCGCCCAGTTAAAATGATCATTCTAAACTGATTGTTGGTGCTACTTAGGTAAAGGCTTATAAATGAATAGGAACGCATGGCACCACGTAGTTTGGGATACATTGGATTACTTGGAGGCTTTGTAGTAGCTCGTTCAGTCTCAAATGTTGACACTATATGGAAAATTTATCTACTTAACGTGGACGTTGGACTCATGTTGTTTTCATCTCTAAATCAAAAGTCAAAGGTCATTTAGTGCAGCCATGTCAAGTTGATTAGCGTATTAAAATGTTCATACTAAACTAATCATTGGTGCTCCGTGAGTAAAGGCTCATAAATGAAGCATAATGCATGGCATCATGCAGTTTGGGGATATATTTGATTACATTGACGCTTTGTCGTAGCTCATTTAGTCTCAAATGTTGTCACAATATAGAAAATTCAGCTACCTTAACGTGGGTATTGTGTTCGTGTCATTCAGAACAATAAAAAAAAGTTGCAGACGATTTAATGCGGACATGTCAATTTGATCGGCCTGTTAAAATGATCATTCTAAACTGATCATTGGTCATCCTTGAGTAAAAGCTTATACATGAAGGATAATGTATGGCATCATACAGTATGGGATACATTGGATTAATTTGAGGCTTTGTCAGTGCTCTTTCAGCCTCAAATGTTGTCACAATATAGAAAATTGTGCTAGCGTAACGTGGGCATTTTATTCGTGTCATTCTAAACTCTAAATCAAAAGTTACAGACGATTTAGTGTGGACATGTCAAGTTGATCGGCATGATAAAATGATCATTTAAAACTGATCATTGGTCGTCCTTGACTAAAAGCTTATAAATGAAGCATAATGCATGGCATCACATAGTTTGGGATACAATGGATTAATTGCAGGCTTTGTCGGCGCTCTTTCAGTCTCAAATGTTGTCACAATATAAAAAATTGGGCTAGCTTAACGTGGGCATTGGATACATGTCATTCTCAACTCTAAATCAAAAGTTACAGACGATTTAATGCGTACATGTCTAGGTTATCGGCCAGTTAAAATGATCATTCTAAACTGATCATTAGTGCTCCTTGAGAAAAGACTTTTAAATGAAGCATAATGCATGGCATCACGCAATATGGATATATTGGATTACTTGGAGGCTTTTTCGTAGCTCTTTCAGTCTCAAATGTTGTCACAGTCAGGAAAATTGAGCTAGCTTAACATGGGCATTGGATTCGTGTTATTCTGAACTTAACAAACGATTTAGTGTGGACATGTCAAGTTGATCGGCCAGTTAAGATGATCATTCTAAACTCATCATTGGTGCTCCTTTAGTAAAGGCTTAGAACTGAAGCCTAATGCATGACATCAAGTAGTTTGGGACACATTGGATTACTTAGACGCTTTGTTGTAACTCTTTCAGTCTCAAATGTCGCACATTATAGAAAATTGATCTAGCTTAATATGGGCATTGTATTCGTGTCATTCTGAACTCTAAATCGAAAGTTATGACCGATTTATTGTGGAAATGTCAAGTTGATCGGCTTGTTAAAATGATCATTTTAACTGAACATTGGTGCTCCTTGTGTAAAGGCTTATAAATGAAATATAATGCATGACATTGGATTAGTTGGAGGTTTTTTCGTAGTTCTTTCAATCTTAAATGTTGTCACAATATGAAAAATTTACCAAGTTTACCGTGGGTGTTGGATTCAGGTCATTCTAAACTCTAAATCAAACGTTACAAACTATTAAGTGCGTACATGTCAAAATGATCAGCCAGTTAAAATGATCATTCTAAACTAGTCATTGGTGCGCCTTACGTAAAGGCTTATAAATGAAGCATAATGCATGACATCACACAGTATGGTAACATTGGATTACTTGTAGGCTTTGTCGTAGCTAGTTCGGATTTTAATTTTTTCACAACTTAAAAATTTAGATAGCTTAACTTGGGCACTAATATTTGGGTTATTTTGAACTCTAAATCAAAAATTACGAACGATGTAGTGCAGACATGACAAGTTTATCGGCCACTGATCATTGGTGCTCCTTGAGTAAAGTGTTATAAATGAAGCATTATTGATGGCATCATGCAGTTTGGGATACATTGGATTATTTGGAGGCTTTGTCACAACCCTTTTAGTCACAAATATTGTCAAAATGTAGAAAATTGAGCTAGCTTACATGGGCATTAGATTACATGGGCATTTTGGGATACATTGGATTATTTGGAGGCTTTGTCATAGCCCTTTTAGTCTCAAATATTGTCAAAATATAGAAAATTGAGCTAGCTTACATGGGCATTAGATTCGTGTCATTCTGAACTCCGAATCAAAAGTTATAGACAATTTAGTGCGGATATGTCAAGTTGATATGCCAGTTAAAACGATCATTCCAAAATTATCATTGGTGCTCCTTGACTAAAGGCTTACAAATGAAGCATAATACATGGCAACATGATGTTTGGAATATGTTGGAATAATTGGAGGCTTTCTCGTATCTCTTTCAGTCTAAAATGTTGTCACGCTATTGGGAATTAAGCTAGCTTAACGTGGACGTTGGATTCGTGTCATTCTGAACTCTAAATCAAAAGTTACGGGCGATTTAGTACAGATATGTAAAGTTGATCGGCCAGTTAAATGATCATTCTAAACTGATCATTGGTGCTCGTTGAGTAAAGGCTTATAAATGAAGCATAATACATGGCATAATGCAGTTTGGGATACATTGGATTACTTAGAGGCTTTGTCGTAGCTCTTTCAGTCCCAAATATTGTTTCAATATAGAAAATTGAGCAAGCTAAACGTGGGCGTTGGATTCGTGTATTTCTGAACTCTAAATCGGAAGTTACAAACGATTTGGTGCGAACATTTCAAGTTTATCGGCCAGTTAAGATAATCATTTTAAACTGATCATTGGTGCTCTTAAGTAAAGGCTTATAAATGAAGCATAATGCATGGCATCACGCAGTTTGATATAGATTTGATTACTTAAAAGCTTTGTCGTAGCTATTTTGGATTTTAATTTTTTCATAATCTTAAAAATTGAGATAGCTTAACATGTGCACTGTATTCGGGTTATTTTGAACTTTAAATAAAAAATTACGGACGATTTAGTGCGGACATGACAAGTTGATCGACCACTGGTTATTGGTGCTCCTTGAGTAAAGGGTAATAAATGAAGCATTATGGATGGCATCATGCAGTTTGGGATACATTGTCGTAGCCCTTTTTGTCTCAAATATTGTGAAAATATAGAAAATTGAGCTAGCTTACATGGGCATTAGATTTACACATGATTTAGTGCGGACATGTCAAGTAGATCGCCGTGTTAAAATGATCATTCTAAATTGATCATTGGTGCTCCTTGACTAAAGGCTTACAAATGAAGCATAATAGATGGCATGATGCAGTTTGGAATACGGTGGATTACTTGGAGGCTTTGTCGTAGCTCTTTCAGTCTCAAATGTTGTCACTCTATTATAAATTGAGCTAGCTTAACGTGGGCTTGGATTCGTGTCACTCTGACCTCTAAATCAAAAGTTATGGGCAATTTAGGGCATATATGTAAAGTTGATCAGCCAGTTACAATAATTATTCTAAAATGTTAATTGGTGCTACATGAATAAATCAAAAGTTACTCAAGGCTTATAAATGAAGCATAATGCATGGCATCACACAGTTTGGGATACATTAGATTACTTGGAGGCTTTTTCTTAGATCTTTTAGTCTCAAATGTTGTAACAATATAGAAAATTGAGCTAGCTTAACGTGGGCGTTGAATTCATGTCATTTTGAGCTCTAAATCAAAAGTTAAAAACATTTTAGTGTGGACATGTGAAGTTGATCAGCTAGTTAAAATGATCATTCTAAACTGATCATTGATGTCCTTGCGTAATCACAAATAAATAAAGCATAATACATGGCATCACACAGTTTAGGATAGATTAGATTTCTTGAAGGCTTTGTCGTAGCTTTTTTGGTCTTAAATTTGGTAACAATATATAGATTCAGCTAGCTTAATGTAGGTGTTGGATTCATGTCATTTTCAACTCAAAATCAAAAGTTACGGACGATTTAATGCGTATGTTAAGTAGATCGGACAGTTAAAATGATTATTCTAAACTTATCATTGGTTCACTTTTAGTAAAGGCTTATAAATGCGGTATAATCCATGGCATCAAACACTTTGGCATACATCGGATTACTTATAGGCTTTATCGTAGTCTCAAATGTTGTCACAATATGGAAAAATTATCTAGCTTAACGTGGTGTATATTCCAAATTCGTGTTATTCTAAACTCTAAATCAAAAGTTACGGTCGATTTTTTGCGGACAGTCAAGTTGATCGGCCAGTTAAAATGATCAATCTAAATTGATCATTGGTGCTCCTTGAATAAAGGTTTATTAATGAAGCATAATGCATTGCATCACGTAGTTTGGAATACATTGGATTACTTGTAGGTTTTGTCGTAGCTCTTTCAATCTCAAATGTTGTCACAATATGGTATCTAGCTTAATGCGGCTTTGGATTTGTGTCATTTTGAACTCTAAATCAAACGTTACGGACGATTTAGTGCGGATATGTCAAGTTGATCGGCGAGTTAAAATGATCATTATAAATTGATCATTGGTGCTCCTTGAGTAAATGCTTATAAATGAAGCATAATGCATCGCGTCACGTAGTTTAGAATACGTTGAATTACTTGGAGGTTTTCTCGTACCTCTTTCAATCTCAAATTTTGTCACAATATGGAAAACTGAGATAGCTTAACGTGGCATTGGATTCTTCTCATTCTGAACTCCAAAAAAAAAGTTACAAATGGTTTAGTGTGGACACATCAAGTTGATCGGCCAGTTTAATTGATCATTCTAAACTGATTATTGGATTCGTGTCATTCTGAAGTCTAAATAAAAAGTGATGGACGATTTAGTGCGGACATGTTAAGTGATCGGAAATTTAAAATGATCATCCTAAACTGATTATTTAACTTCCTTGAGTAAAGGCTTATAAATGAATCATAAGGAATGCCATCACGCAGTTTGTGATACATTGGATTACTTGGAGGCTTTTTTGTAACTCTTTCATTCTCAAATGTTGTCACAATATGGAAAAGTGAGCTACCTTAACTAGGCGTTGGACTCTTGTCATTTTGAGCTCTAAATCAAAAGTTAAACCCGATTTTGTGCGGACATGTAAAGTTGATCAGCTGGTAAAAATGATCGTTTGAAACTTATCAATGGTGCTCCTTGATTAAAGGCTTATAAATGAAGTATAATGCATGACATCACACCGTTTGGAATAGATTGGAATACTTGGAGGCTTTGTCCTAGCTCTTTTATTGTCAAATATTGTCACAATATAGAAAATTGAGCTAGGTTAACGTGTGCATTCAATAATCAGTTTAAAATAATCATTTTAACTAGATTATCAACTTGACATGTCCGCACTAGATCGTCTTTAACTTTTAATTTAGAGTTCAAAATGACATGAATACAACGCCCACGTTAAGTTAGCTCAATATTCCATATTGTGACAATATTTGATACTGAAAGAGCTATGACAAGACTTCAAAGTAATCCAATATATCTCAAACTACGTGATGACATGCATTATGATTCATATGTAAACCTTTTCTCAATGAGTACCAATGATTAGTTTAGAATGATCATTTTAACCGGCCGATCAACTTGACATGTTTGCACTAAATCCTCAGTAACCTTTGATATAGAGTTCAGAATGACATGAATCCAACGTCCATGGTAAGCTAGCTCAGTTTTCTATATTGTGACAAAATTTAAGACCGAAATAGCTAGAAGAAAGCCTCCAAGTAATCCAATCTATCCCAAACTGCGTGATGCCATGCATTACGCCTCATTTGTATGCCTTTACTCAATGGGCAACAATTGTCAGTTTAGAATAATCAATTTAATGAGCTGTTCAAGTTGACATGTCCACACAAAATCGTCTCTAACTTATAATTTAGAGTTGAAAATGACATTAATCCAACAATCGTGTTAAGTTAGCTTAATATTCCATATTATGACAATATTTGAGACTGAAAGAGATAGGACAAAGCCTCAAAGTAATCCAATATATCCCAAAATTTGGGATGTCATGTATTATTATTCTTCATTTATAAACCTTTTCTCAATGAGCACCAATAATCTGATTGAAATGATCGTTTTAATTTGACGATCAAGTTGACATGTCAGCATTACATTATTTATAAATTTTGATTTAGACTTCCGAATGACACGAATCCAACGCCCACATTAACGTAGCTCAATATTTTATATTATGACAAAATTTAACACTAATATAGCTATGAGAAAGCCTCCAAGTAATCCAATATATCCCAAAACTACGTGATGCCATGCATTATGCTTCATTTATACGCCTTTACTCAATGAGCACCAATGATCAATTTTGAATGATCATTTTAATTGGTAGATCAACTTGACAAGTCTGCAGTAAATCATCCGTAACATTTTATTTTGAGTTCAGAATGACATGAATCCAACACCTACGTTAAGGTAGCTCAATTTTTTATATTGTTACAAAATTTAAGACCGAAATAGCTACGACAAAGCCTCCAAGTAATCCAATGTATCCCAAACTGCGTGATGCCATGCATTATAATTCATTTGTAAAACTTTTCTCAGTGAACCAATGAGCCTTTACTCAGTGAGTACTACTGATCAGTTTTGAATGATCATTTTAACTAGCCGATCAGCTTGACTTGTCCCCACAAAATAGTCCATAACTTTTGATTCAGAGCTTAGAATCACACGAATCCAATTCCCACAATAAGCTAGGTCAATTTCATACAGAGTAACAGAATTTAAGGCCAAAATAGCTAAGAAAAATCATCCAAGTAATCCAATCTATCACAAAAGCATGATGCCATGCATTTTGCTTGATTAGTAAGCCTTTACTGAATGAGTACCAACGATCAGTTTAGAAGGATCATTTTGAATGGCCGATCAGCTTGACATGTCCGCATTAAATCGGCCCACCTTAAGCTAGCCCAATTTTCAATATTGTGACAACATTCGAGACCAAAGGAGCTACAACAAAGCCTCAAAATAATCAGATATATCCCAAACTGCGTGATGCCATGCATTATGCTTCATTTGTATACCTTTGCTCAATGAGCAAGAGTGATATGTTTAGAATGTTCATTTTAACTTGCTCATCAACTTCACATGTCCATACTAAACGGTATGTAACATTTGATTTACATTTTAGACTCACACAAATTTAACGCCCAAGTAAAGCTAGCTCAATTTTCTATATTGTTAGAGAGTTGAAGACCAAAATAGCTATGAAAAAATCCTCCAAGTAATCAACTCTATCCCAAACTGCGTGATGCCATGCATTATTCTGCATTTATACGCATTTACTCAATGAGCTCTATATCGTCTGTAACTTTTGATTTAGAGTTCAGAATGACACGAATCACTTTTCAATATTGTGACCGAATTTAAGGTAGATCACTTTTCAATATTGTGAAAAAGTTTAAGACCGAAAGAGCTATGACGAAGCCTCCAAGTAATACAATCTATCCCAAACTGCGTGATGCCATGCATTATGCTTCATTTGTAAACCTTTGCTCAATGAGCACCAATTGTCAGTTTAGAATGTTCATTTTTAATGGCTGATCAAGTTGACATGTCCAGACTAAATTGTCTGTAACTTTTGAAGAGCTCAGAATGACACGAAACCAATGCTCACGTTAAGCTAGCTCAATTTTCTAATATTGTTGCAAAATTTAAGACAAAAATACCTACCACAAAGCCTCCAAGTAATCCAATCTATCGGAAACTGCTTGATTCAATGCATTATGCTTCATTTATAAGCTTTTACTCAATGTGCACCAATGATTAGATAAAAATGATCATTTCAAATCGCTGGTAAACTTGACATGCCTGCAAAAAATCATCCATAACTTTTTATCCAAAGCTTATAATGACACGAATCCAATGACAATGTTAAGCTAACTTGATTTTCTAAATTGTGACAAAATTTAAGGCTCAAATAGCTACGAGATAGCTTTCAAGTAATCGATTCTATCGCTAATTGCATTATGCCACGCATTATGCTTCATTAATATGTCAGCAATGATCAATTTCGAATGATCATTTTAACCTGCAGATCAACATGAGTTGTCTGCACTAAATGCTCTTTAAATTTTGATTTAGAGCTCAGAATGACACGAATCCAATGCCCATGTAAGGTTTCTCAATTTTCTATATTGTGAAATGATTTAAGACTGAAATAGCTACGAAAAAACCTCCAAGTAATCCAATCTATCGCAAACTGATTGATGCCATTCATTATGCTTTTACTCAATGAGCACCAATGATAAGTTTTGAATGATCATTTAAACTCGCCGCTCAACTTGACATGTCCAACAAAATTGTCCGTAACTTTTGATTAAGAGCTTAGGATGCCACAAATCCAACACCCACGTTAAGCTCTCAATTTTCTATATTGTGCCAAAATTTAAGAATGAAATGGCTATGACAAAGCCTCCAAGTAATCGAATCTATCGCAAACTGCGTTATGCTATGTATTATGCTTCATTAATAAGCCTTTACTCAATGAGCACCAAATGATCAATTTAAAATGATTATTTTAACTGGCCGATTAACTTGATATGTCAGCACAAAGTCTTTCGTAACTTTTGATTCAGAGATTAGAATGATACGAACCCAACACCCACGTTAACCTAACTCAATTTTCTATATTATGATAAAATTTAAGACTAAAAATAGCTATGACAAAGCCTCCAAGTCATCGAATCTACCGCAAAATGTTTGATGCCACGTATTATGCTTCATTAATAAGCATTTACTCAATGAGCACCAATGATCAGTTTATTATGATCATTTTAACTTGCCTATCAACTTACTAAGTCTGCATTAAATCATCTGTGACTTTTGATTCAGAGCTCAGTATGACACGAATCCATCGCTCACGTTAAGCTAGCTCAAATTTCTATACTGTGAAAAAATGTATGACAAAATTAGCTATGACAAAGAGTCCAAGTAGTCCAATTTATCGCAAACAGCTTGATGCCAGCATTATGCTTCTTGTATAAGCTTTGACTCAATGAGCACCAATGATTAGTTTCGAAAGATCATTTTAACTCTCCGGTCAACTTGACATTACCGGAAAAAATCATTCGTAGCTTTTGATTCAGAGTTTAGGATGGCACGAATTCAACAACCTCATTAAGCGAACTCAATTTTCTATATTGTGACAAAAATTTAAAACTGAAATAGCTACGACAAAGCTTCCAAGTCATCGAATCTATCGAAAACTTCATAATGCCATGCATTATGCGTCATTAATAAGGCTTTACTCAATGAGCACCATTGATTAGTTTAGAATGATGACTTTAACTAGCTGATCTACTTGACAAATCCGCACTAAATCGTCTGTAACTTTTGATTTAGAGCTCAGAGGGACACGAATCAAACACTCATGTTAATCTAGCTCAATTTTATATATTGTGAAAAAATTTAAGACAAAAATAGCTATAAAATGGCGTCCAAATAGTCCAATCCTTCGCATAATGCTTGATGCCATGCATTATGCTTCATCATACGCTTTTACTCAATAAGCACCAAGGATCAGTTTAGAATAATAACTTTAACTGGCTGGTCAACTTGACATGTCCGCACAAAATCATTTGTAACTTTTGATTCACAGCTTCGAATGACACGAATCCAACGGCCACATTAATCTAGCTCAATTTTCTCTATTGTGACAAAATTTAAAACTGAAATAGCTATGTCAAAGCCTCCAAGTAATCGAATCTATCGCTAACTGCATGATGCCACGTATTATCATTCATTACTAAGCCTTTACACAATGAGCACCAATGATAAGTTTAGAATGGTCATTTTCACTCGCCAGTCAACTTGACATGTCTGCACAAAATTTTATGATTCATTAGAACTGAAATAGCTACGACAAAGACTCCAAGTCATCGAATCTATCGCAAACTGCGTGATGCCATAATTATGCTTGATTAATAAGCTTTTACTCAATGAGGACCACTGATCAGTTTAGAATGATAATTTTAACTGGCTAATCAACTTGACTTGTCCTCACTAAATAGTTTATAACTTTTTATTCAGAGCTCAAAATGACACGAATCCAACTCTCATGTTCATCTAGCTCAATTTTCTATATTGTGAAAAACGTTAAGGATGAAATAGCTATGACAAAGCCTCCAAGTAATCCAAGCTATCGCAAACAGCTTGATGTCGTGCATTATGCTTCATCAATAAGATTTCACTCCATGAGCGCCAATAATCAATTTAAAATGATCATTTTAACTCACCACTCAACTTCACTTGTCCGCACAAAATCGTCCGTAACTTCTAATTAAGATCTCCGAATGACACGAATCCAACGCCTAGGTTAAGTTAGCTCAATTTTCCATATTGTGAAAAAATTTAGAACTGAAATAGCTAAGATAAAACCTCCAAGACATTGAATCTATCACAAATTGCATGATCATTTTAACTTGCGGGTCAACTTGACATGTTCGCACAAAATCGTCCGTTACTTTTGATTCAGATCTTAGAATGACACGAATCTAACGCCATGTTAAGCTAGCTCAATGTTCTATATTGTGAAAAATTTTAAAACTGAAATAGCTACGATAAAGCCTCCAAGTCATCGAATCTATCGCAAACTGCGTGATGCCATGCATTATGCTTCATTAATAAGCCTTTACTCAATACACACAAATGATCAATTTAGAATGATCGTTTTAACTAGCCGATAAACGTGACTTGTCCACCCTAAAAAGTCCGTAACTTTTGATTCAGACCTCAGAATGACACAAATCCAAATCCCATGTTAAGCTAGCTAAATTTTCTATATTGTGAAAAATTTAAGATTGAAATAGTTATGACAAAACCTCCAAATAATCCAATCTATAGCAAAATGCTTGATGCAATGCATAATGGTTTATTTATAATCTTCTATACAATGAGCACCAATGATCAGCTTAGAATGATCTTTTTAACTCGCTGATCAACTTCACATGTCCGCACAATATCGTCCCTAACTTCTAAATTAAGAGCTCAGAATGCAACAAATCCAACGCACACGTTAAGCTAGCTCAAGTTTCTATATTGGGCCAAAAATTCAGAATGATATGGCTACGACAAAGCCTCCAAGTAATCGAATCTATCGCAAACTGCGTGATGCCACGCATTATGCTTCATTAATAAGCCTTTACTGAATGAGCACCAATGATCAATTTAGAATGATCATTTTAACTGCCCGATCACCTTGAATTGTCTGCACTAAATAGTCTGTAACTTTTGATTTAGAGCTCAAAAAAGAGACGAATCCAATGCCCATGTTAAGCTAGATTAATTTTCTATATTGTGAAAAAATTAAGACTGAAATTACTACAACAAAGCCTCCAAGTAATCCAATCTATCGCAAAAAGCTTTATACCATGCATAATGCTTTATTTATAAGCTTAGACTCAATGAGCACCAATGATCAATTTAGAATGATCATTTTAACTTGCCGATCAACTTCAAATTTCCACACAAAATCGTCAATAACTTCTAATTAAGAATTTAGAATGACACGACTCCAACGCCCAGGTTAATCTAAACTCAATTTTCTATATTGTGAGAAAATTGAAGACTGAAATAGTTACGACAAAGCCTCCAAGTAATAGAATCTATCATAAACTGCGTGATGCCACACGTTATTATTCATTAATAAGCCTTTACTCAATGAGCACAAATGATCAATTTAGAATGATTGTTTTTACTGGCCGATGAACTTGACTTGTCCGCACTAAATAGTATGTAACTTTTGACTTATAGCTCAAAATGACACGAATCCAACCCCATGTTAAGCTAGGTCAATTTTCTATATTGTGAAAAATTTAAGACTGCAATAGCTGTGAAAACATCTACAAGTATTCCTATCTATTGCAAAATGCATGATGCCATGTTAAGAGCTTAGAATGCAACAAATCCAACGCACACGTTAAGCTAGCTCAAGTTTCTATATTGGGCCAAAAATTCAGAATGATATGGCTACGACAAAGACTCCAAGTAATCGAATCTATCGCAAACTGCGTGATGCCACGCATTATGCTTCATTAATAAGCCTTTACTCAATGAGCACCAATGATCAGCTTAGAATTATCATTTTAACTGACTGATCAACTTGACATGTCTGCACTAAATCGCCTTTAACTTTTGATTATGAGCTCAGAATGAAACGAATCCAACGCTCACGCTAAGCTAGCTCAATTTTTTATATTGTGAAAAAATTTAAGACTGAAATAGCTACGACAACGCCTCCAAGTACTCAAATCTGAATTATGATTCATTAATAAGCCTTTACTCAATAAGCACCAATGATCAATTTAGAATGATCATTTTAACTAACCTGTCAACTAGACATGTCGGCAAGAAATCGTCCATAACATTTGATTCCGAGCTTCGAATGACACGAATCCAATGCCCACATTAAGCTAGACCAATTTTCTATATTGTGAGAAAATTGAAGACTGAAATAGCTACAAAAAAGCCTCTAAGTAATATAATCTGTCGCAACTTGCGTGATGCCACGCATTATGCTTCATTAATAAGCCTTTACTCAATGAGCACCAATGATCAGTTTAGAATGATCATTTTAACTACCCGGTCAACTTGACATGTCGGCAAGAAACCGACCATAACTTTTGATTTAGAGCTTAGAATGACACGAATCCCCAACATCCACGTTAAGCTAGCCCAATTTTCTATATTGTGACAAAATTAAATACTGAAATAGCGATGAAAAAGCCTCCAAGTAATTGAATCTATCGCAAACTGCATGATGCCACGCATTATGCTTCATTAATAAGCCATTACTCAATGAGCCCCAATGATCAGTTTAGAATGATCATTTTAGCTAGCCGATCAACTTGACATATCTGCATAAAATTGTCCGTAACTTTTGATTCAGAGCTCTGAATGACACAAATCCAATACCCACGTTAAGCTAGCTCAATGTTTATATTGTGACAAAATTTAAGACTGTATATCTACGACAAAGCCTCCAAGTAATCCAATCTATCGCAAACTGCTTGATGCCATGCATTATGCTTCATATGTGTCAAGCTGATCGTCTAGTTAAAATGATCATTCTAAACTGATCATTTGTGATCCTTCAGTAAAGGCTTATAAATGAATCATAATGCATGGCATCACGCAGTTTGGAATACATTGGATGACTTGGAGTCTTTTTCGTAAGTCTTTCATTCTCAAATGTTGTCACAATATGGAAAATTAAGCTAGCTTAACTGGGCTTTGGACTCACGTCATCTTGAGCTCTAAATCAAAAGTTAAACACGATTTTGAGCGGACATGTAAAGTTGATTAGCTGGTAAAAAGGATCGTTTGAAACTTATCATTGTTGCTCCTTGAGTAAAGGCATATAAATGAAGCATAATGCATGGCATCACACCGTTTGGAACATATTGGAATACTTGGAGGCTTTGTCCTAGCTCTTTTAGTCTCAAATATTGTCACAATATAGAAAATTGAGCTAGGTTAACGTGTGCATTCAATGATCAGTTTAAATAATCATTTTAACTAGATGATCAACTTGACATATCTGCACAAAATCGTCCGTAACTTTTGATTCAGAGCTCTGAATGACACAAATCCAATACCCACGTTAAGCTAGCTCAATGTTTATATTGTGACAAAATTTAAGACTGTATATCTACGACAAAGCCTCCAAGTAATCCAATATATCGCAAACTGCTTGATGCCATGCATTATGCTTCATATGTGTCAAGCTGATCGCCCAGTTAAAATGATCATTCTAAACTGATCATTTGTGATCCTTGAGTAAAGGCTTATAAATGAATCATAATGCATGGCATCACACAGTTTGGAATACATTGGATGACTTGGAGTCTTTTTCGTAAGTCTTTCATTCTCAAATGTTGTCACAATATTGAAAATTAAACTAGCTTAACTGGGCTTTGGACTCACGTCATTTTGAGCTCTAAATCAAAAGTTAAACACGATTTTGTGCGGACATGTCAAGTTGATCAGCTGGTAAAAATGATCGTTTGAAACTTATCATTGTTGCTCCTTGAGTAAAGGCTTATAAATGAAGCATAATGCATGTCATCACACCTTTTGGAATAGATTGGAATACGTGGAGGCTTTTTCCTAGCCCTTTTAGTCTCAAATATTGTCAAAATATAGAAAATTGAGCTAGGTTAACGTGTGCATTCAACTATCAGTTTAAATAATCATTTTAACTAGATGATCAACTTGACATGTCCGCATTGGTGCTCCTTAAGTAAAGGCATATAAATAAATCATAATACATGGCAACACACAGTTTGGGCTTTATTGGATTACTTGCACGCTATTTTGTAGCTCTTTCAGTCTAAAATGTTGTCACAATATGGAAAATTGAGCTAGCTTAACGTGAGCGTTGGACTCATGACATTTGGAGCTCTAAATGTAAAGTTAAAGATGATTTATTGCAGACATGTCAAGTTGATCAGCTAGTTAAAACAATCATTATAAACTTATCATTGGCGCTCCTTGAGTTAAGGGTAATAAATGAAGAATAATGGATGGCATCATCCAGTTTGTGATACATTGGATTACTTGGAGGCTTTTTCAAAGCTCTTTTAGTCTCAAATGTTGTCACAACATAGAAAATTGTGCAAGATTAACGTGGGCATTGGATTCGTGTCATTCTGAACTCCAAATCAAAATTTACAGGCGATTTAGTGCGGAAATTTCATTGGCCAGTTAAAATGCTCATTCTAAACTGACCATTAGTGCTTCTTGAGTAAACGCTTATAAATGAAGCATAATGTATGACATCATGCAGTTCCGGATACATTGGATTACATGAAGGCTTTGTCATCACTATTTCAGTCTCAAATGTTATCACAATATCGAAAATTGAGGTAGCTTAATGTGGGCGTTGAATTCGTGTCATTCTGAACTCTAAATCATAAGTTATTGACGATCTAGTGCAGACATGTCTAGTTGATCGGCCAGTTAAAATGGTCATTCTAAAATGATCATTAGTGCTCCTTGAGTAAAGGCTTATAAATGAAGCATAATGCATGGCATCACGCAATATGGGATATATTGGATTACTTGGAGGCTTTTTCGTAGCTCTTTCAGTCTCAAATGTTGTCACAATCAGGAAAATTGAGCTAGCTTAACGTGGGCATTGGATTCGTGTCATTCTGAACTCTAAATCAAAAGTAACAGACTATTTAGTGCGGACATGTCAAGTTGATCGGCAATTAAGATGATCATTCTAACCCATCATTCGGCTCCTTGAGCATAGGCTCAGAACTGAAGCTTAATGATATACATCAAGCAGTTCGGGATACATTGGATTACTTGGTCGCTTTGTCGTAACTCTTTCAGTCTCAAATGTCGCACAATATAGAAAATTGATTTAGCTTAATGTGGGCATTGTATTTGTGTCATTCTGAACTCTAAATCAAAAGTTATGACCGATTTATTGTGGAAAAGTCAAGTTCATCGGCCTGTTAAAATGATCATTCTAAACTGATCATTGGTGCTCCTTGTGTAAAGGCTTATAAATGAAATATAATGCATGACATCACGCAGTTTGGGATACATTGGATTACGTGGAGGTTTTATCGTAGTTTTTTCAATCTTAAATGTTGTCACAATATGGAAAATTTAGCTAGCTTAACGTGGGTGTTGGATTCCGGCCATTCTGAACTCTAAATCAAACATTACAGACTATTAAGTGCGGACATGTGAAAATGATCAGCCAGTTAAAATGATCATTCTAAACTAGTCATTGGTGCTCCTTACGTAAAGGCTTATAAATGAAGCATAATGCATGACACCACGCAGTATGGATACATTGGATATTTGTATGCTTTGTCGTAGCTATTTCGGATTTTAATTTATTCACAACTTAAAAATTGAGATAGCTTAACGTGGGCACTATATTTAGGTTATTTTGAACTCTAAATCAAAAATTACGAACGATTTAGTGTCGACATGACAAGTTTATCGGCCACTGATCATTGGTGCTCCTTGAGTAAAGGGTTATAAATGAAGCATTATTGATGGCATATTGCAGTTTGGGATACATTGGAATATTTGGAGGCTTTGTTGTAGCGCTTTTAGTCTTAAATATTGTCAAAATATAGAAAATTGAGCGAGCTTACATGGGCATTAGATTCGTGTCATTCTGAACTGTGAATCAAAATTTATGGACAATTTAATGCGGACATGTCAAGTTGATGGGCGAGTTAAAACGATCATTCTAAAATTATCATTGGTGCTCCATGACTAAAGGCTTACAAATGAAGTATAATGCATGGCATCATGCAGTTTGGAAGATGTTGGAATAATTGGAGGCTTTGTCGTAGCTCTTTCAATCTAAAATGTTGTCACAATATTGGGAATTGAGCTAGCTTAACGTGGGCGTTGGATCGTGTCATTCTGAACTCTAAATCAAAAGTTATGGGCGATGTAGTGCAAATATTTAAAGTTGATCGGCCAGTTAAATGATCATTCAAAATTGATCATTGGTGCTCGTTGAGTAATTGCTTATAAATGAAGCATAATACATGGCATCATGCAGTTTGGGATACATTGGATTACTTAGAGGCTTTGTCATAGCTCTTTCAGTCCCAAATATTGTCACAATATAGAAAATTGAGCAAGCTTAACGTGGGCGTTGGATTCGTGTATTTCTGAACCCTAAATCTAAAGTTACGGACGATTTGGTGCGAACATGTCAAGTTTATCGGGCAGTTAAAATAATCATTTTAAACTAATCATTGGTGCTCCTTAAGTAAAGGCTCATAAATGAAGCATAATGCATGGCATCACGTAGTTTGATATAGATTTGATTACTTGGAAGCTTTGTCAAAGCTATTTCGGATTTTAATTTTTTCACAATCTTAAAAATTGAGATAGCTTAACATGTGCACTGTATTCGGGTTATTTTGAACTTTAAATCAAAAATTACGGACGATTTAGTGCGTACATGACAAGTTGATCGACCACCGATCATTGGTGCTCCTTGAGTAAAGGGTAATAAATGAAGCATTATGGATGGCATCATGCACTTTGGGATACACTGTCGTAGCCATTTTAATCTCAAATATTGTCAAAATATAGAAAATTGAGCTAGATTACATGGGCATTAGATTCGTGTCATACTGAACTGTGAATCAAAATTTACAGACGATTTAGTGCGGGGTGTTAAAATGATCATTCTAAATTGATCATTGGTGCTCCTTGACTAAAGGCTTACAAATGAAGCATAATAGATGGCATGATGGAGTTTGGAATATGTTGGATTACTTAGAGGCTTTGTTGTAACTCTTTCAGTCTCAAATGTTGCCACGCTATTGGAAATTGAGCTAGCTTAACGTGGGCTTGGATTCGTTTCATTCTAAACTCTAAATCAGAAGTTACAGCCAATTTAGGGCATATATGTAAAGTTGATCAGCCAGTTAAAATGATTATTCTAAAGTGATCATTGGTACTCCATGAATAAATCAAAAGTTAGTCAAGGCTTGTAAATGAAGCATAATGCATGACATCACACTGTTCGGGATCATTAGACTACTTGGAGGTTTTTTCGTAGATCTTTTAGTGTCGAATGTTGTAAAAATATAGAAAATTGAGCTAGCTTAACGTGGGCGTTGAATTCATGTCATTTTGAGCTCTAAATCAAAAGTTAAATACAATTTAGTGTGGACATGTCAAGTTGGTCAGGTAGTTAAAATGATCATTCTAAACTGATCATTGTTGCTCCTTTCGTAAAGGCTAATAAATAAAGCATAATACATGGCATCACACAGTTTATGATAGATTAGATTTCTTGGAGGCTTTGTCGTAGCTTTTTTGGTCTTAAATTTTGAAACAATATATAAATTCAGGTAGCTTAACGTAGGTGTTGGATTCATGTCATATTCAACTCTAAATCAAAAGTTACGGACGATTTAGTGCAGACATGTAAAGTTGATCGGACAGTTAAAATGAATATTCTAAGCATATCATTGGTGCACTTTTAGTAAAGGCTTATAAATGAGGTATAATGCTTGACATTACACACTTTGGCATACATCGAATTACTTAGAGGCTTTATCTAGTCTCAAATGTTTTCACAATAAGGAAAAATTATCTAGCTTAACGTGGCGTTGGATTCGTGTTATTCTAAACTCTAAATCAAAAGTTACGGACGATTTATTGCGTACAAGTCAAATTGATCGGCCAGTTAAAATGATCATTCTAAATTGATCATTGGTGCTCCTTGAGTAAAGGCTTATAAATGAAGCATACTGCATTGCATCACGTAGTTTGGAATACACTGGATTACTTGGAGGTTTTGTCATAGCTCTTTCAATCTCAAATGTTGTCACAATATGGAAAACTGATCTAGATTAACGTGGCTTTGGATTCGTTTCATTCTGAACTCTAAATCAAATGTTACGAACGATTTAGTGCGGATATGTCAAGTTGATCGGCCAGTTAAAATGATCATTCTAAATTGATCATTGGTGCTCCTTAAGTAAAGGCTTATAAATGAAGTATAATGCATCGCATCACGTAGTTTAGAATACATTGGATTACATGGAGGTCTTATCGTACCTCTTTCAATCTCAAATGTTGTCACAATATGGAAAACTGAGATAGCTTAACGTGGCATTGGATTCTTGTCATTCTAAACTCCAAAAAAAGTTACAAACAATTTATTGTGGACATATCAAATTGATCGGCCAGTTTAAATGATCATTGTAAACTGATTATTGGATTCGTGTAATTCTGAACTCTAAATAAAAAGTTACGAACGATTTAGTGCGGACATGTTAAGTGATCGGCCATATAAATGATCATCCTAAAATGATTATTTGTGCTACTTGAGTAAAGGCTTATAAATGAATCATAATGCATGGCATCATGCAGTTTGGGATACATTGGATTACTTGGATGCTTTTTCGTAACTCTTTCAGTCTCAAATATTGTCACAATATGGAAAATTGAGTTAGCTTAAATGGGAGTTGGACTCTTGTCATTTTGAGCTCTAAACAAAAAGTTAAACATGATTTTGTGCAGACATGTAAAGTTGATCAGCTGGTTAAAAATGATCGTTCAAAACTTATCATTGGTGCTTGTTGAGTAAATGCTTATGAATGAAGCATAATGCATGACATCACACCGTTTGGAATAGATTGGAATACATGGAGGCTTTGTCCTTGCTCTTTTAGTTTCAAATATTGTCGCAATATAGAAAATTGAGCTAGGTTAACGTGTGCATTCAATGATCACTTTAAAATAATCATTTTAACTAGCTGATCAACTTGACTTGTCCGCACTAGATCGTCTTTACCTTTTAGTTTAGAGTTCAAAATGACATGAATACAATGCCCACGTTAAGTTAGCTCAATATTCCGTATTGTGACAATATTTGAGACTGGAAGAGCTATGACAAGGCTTCAAAGTAATCGAATCTATCACAAACAGCGGATGCCACGCATTATGCTTCATTAATAAGCTTTTACTCAATGAGCACCAATGATCAGTTTAGAATTATCATTTTAACTGACTGATCAACTTCACATCTCCGGACTAAATCTTTTGTAACTTTTGATTCAGAGCTCAGAATGAAACGTTTAAGCTAGCTCAATTTTTTATATTTTGAGAAAATTTAAGACTGAAAATAGCTACGACAAAGCCTCCAAGTAATTCAATCTATCGAAAACTGATTGATGTCATGCATTATGCTTCATTAATCAGCCTTTACTTAATGAGCACTAATGATCAGTTTAGAATGATCATTTTAACTGGCTGATCCGCTTGACATGTCCGCACCAAATCGTCTATAATTTCTGATTCAGAGCTCATAGTGACATGAATCCAATGTGCACATTAAACTAGCTCCATTTTCTATACTGTGAAAAAAATTTAAGATTGAAATAGCTTCGACAAAGTCTCCAACTAATACATTCTATCACAATCTGCTTGATGTCATGCATTATGCTTCTTTTATAAGATTTTATTCAGTAAGCACCAATGATAACCTTAAAATGATCATTTTAACTCGCCAATCAACTTGACATGTCTTCACAAAATCGTGCATAACTTTTGAAACAGAGCTAAGAATGACACGAATACAATGCCCACGTTAAGCTAGATCAAATTTCTATATTTTGACAAAATTTAAGACCGGAACAGCTACGACAAAGCCTCCAAGAATTCCAATATATCCTAAACTGCGTGATAACAAGCATTATGCTTCATTTATAGGCCTTTACTCAGTTAGCACCAATGATTAGTATAGAATAGTCATTTTCACTAGCTGATCAAGTTGACATGTCTGCACTTAATCACCTTTAATGTTTAATTTAGTGCTCAAAATGACATGAATCCAACGCCCACGTTAAGCTAGCTCAATTTTCCATATTGCGACAACATTTGAGACTGAAAGAGCTACGACAAAGCTTCAAAGTAATCCAATATATCCCAAACTGTGTGATTCCATACATTATGCTTCGTTTGTAAACCTTTGCTCAATGAGCACCAGTGATCTGTTTAGAATGATCATTTTAACTAGCCGGTACTCTTGGCATGTCCGCACTACATGGTCTTTAACTTTTAATTTAGTGCTCAAAATGAGATGAATAAAATCCCACGTTAAGCTAGCTAAATTTTCCATATTGTGACAAAATTTGAGATTGATAGAGCAACGGCAAAGCCTCAAGATAATCCATTATATCCCAAACTGCGTGATGCCATTCATTATGCTTCATTTGTAATCCTTTGCTCAATGAGCACCAATGATCAGTTTAGAATGATCATTTTAACTGACCGATAACCTTGACATGTACGCACTAAATTGTCCTTAACATTTGATTTAGAGTTTAGAATGACACGAATCTAATGCCCACATTAAGCTAGTTCAATTTTCTATATTGTGACAACATTTGAGACTGAAGGAACTACCACAAAGCCTTCAAGTAATCCAATATATCCTAAACTTCCTAATTCCATCCATTATGCTTCATTTATACGACTTTACTCAATCAGCACCAATAATTAGTTGAGAATGATCATTTTAACTAACTGATCAAGTTGACATATCCGTACTAAATCGTCTTTAACGTTTAATTAAGTGCTCAAAATGAGATGAATCCAACGCCGATGTTAAGCTGGATCAATTTTCCATATTGTGACAACATTTGAGACTAAAAGAGCTACGACAAAGCCTCAAAGTAATGCAATATATCCCAAACTGCGTGATGCCAAGCATTATGCTTCGTTTGTAAACTTTTGCTCAATGAGCACCAATGATCAGTTTAGAATGATCATTTTAACTAGCTGATATTGTGGACATGTGCTCACTAAATCCTCCATAACTTTTGATTTAGAGTTCAAAATAACACGAATCCAACTCCCACATAGGCTTCATTTGTAAACCTTCGGTCAATGAGCACCAATGATAAGTTTAGACTGATCATTTTAACTGGCCGATCAACCTAACATTTCCGCACCAAATCGTTCGTAACTTTGGATTTTGAATGACATGAATCCAACGCTAACGTTAAGCTAGCTCAATTTAGTATATTTTGACAATATTTAAGACCGAAATAGCTACGACAAATCCTCTAAGTAAACCAATCCATCCAAAACTGTGTGATGTTATGCATTATGCTTCCTTTATAAGCCTTAACTCAAGGAGCATTAATGATCAATTTAGAATGATCATTTTAACTCGTCGATCAACTTGAAATTTCTGCACAAAATGGTGTGTAACTTTTGCTTCAGAGCTCAGAATGACACCAATCCAATGTCCACGTCAAACTAGCTCAATTTTCTATATTGTGACAAAATTTACGACTGCAGTAGCTACGATAAAGCCGCCAAGTAATCCAATCTATCGCAAAGTACTTGATGCCATGCATTATACTTCATTAATAAGCCTTTACTAAGTGCGTACTAATGATCAGTTTAGAATGATCATTTTAACTAGCCGATCAGCTTGACATGTCCCCACAAAATTGTCCATAACTTTTGATTCAGAGCTCAGAATGACACGAATCTAATTCCCACATTAAGCTAGGTCAATTTTCTATATAGTGACATAATACAAGACCAAAATAGCTAAGACAAATCCTCCAAGTAATCCAATCTATCCCAAACTTCGTGATGCCATGCATTATGCTTCATTTATAAGACTTTATTCAAGGAACACCAATGATCAGCTTAGAATAATCATTTTAACTGGCCGATCGACTTGACATCTCCGCACTAAATCATCTAGAACTTTTGATTTAAAGTTCAGAATGACACGAATCCAACACTCACGTTAAGCTAGCTCAGTTTCAATATTGTGACAAAATTTAACACTGTAATAGCTACGACAAAGCCTCCAAGAAATGATATCTTTCGCAAACTGCACGATGCCATGCATTATGTTTCATTAATAAGCCTTTACTCAATGAGCACCAATGATCAGATCCCCCCCCCCCTTTTGTTTCATTTGAATGAATGAATTTCCAGTAACAAGAAAAAGAAGAATAGTTTTGGATCAATAGCCGGTCAACTTGACATGTCGGCCCGAAATTGTCCATAACTTTTGATTCAGAGCTTAGAACAGCATGAATCCAACGTCCACATTAAGCTAGCCCAATTTTCTATATTGTGACAAAATTAAAGACTGAAATAGCTACGACAAAGCCTCCAAGTAATCGAATCTATTGTAAATTGTGTGATGCCACGCATTATGATTCATTAATAAGGCTTTACTCAATGAGCACCAATGATCAGTTTCGAATGATCATTTTAACTAACCGATCAACTTGACATGTCCACACTAAATCGTCTATAAGTTTTGATTCCGAGCTTAGAATGAAAAGAATCCAACGCTCATGTTAAACTACCTCGATTTTTTATATTGTGAAAATTTTTAAGATTGAAATAGCTACGACAAAGCCTCCAAGTAATCCATTCTATCGCAAACGGATTGATGCCATGCATTATGTTTCATTAATAAGCCATTACTCAATGAGCACTAAAGATCAATTTAGAATGATCATTTTAACTGGCCAATAAGCTTGACATGTACGCACTAAATTGCCTATAACTTTTGATTCGAAGCTCCGAATGACACGAATCCAACGCCCATGTTAAACTAGCTCAATTTTCTATATTGTGACAAAATTTAAAATTGAAATAGCTACGACAAAGCCTCCAAGTAATACAATCTATCACAATCTGCTTGATGTCATGCATTACGCTTATTTTATATGCTTTTAATCAATAAGCACCAGTGATTAGTTTAGAATGATCATTTCAACTAGCCGGTCAACTTGACATGTCCGCTCAGAATAGTCCATAACTTTTGTTTCAGAGCTCAGAATGACACAAATCGAATGCCAACGTTAAGCTAGCACATTTTTCTATTGTGTGACAAAATTTAAAACTGAAATAGCTTTGACAGAGCTTCCAAATAATCGAATCTATCACGAAAGCATGATGCCATGCATTATGGTTGATTAATAAGCCTTTACTCAATGACCAACAATGATTAGCTTAGAAATATCATTTTGAATGGCCGATCAGCTTGACATGTCCGCATTAAATTGGCTATTACTTTCGATTGAGAGTTCCAAATCACACGAATCCGACACCCACAATAAGTTAGCTCAAGTTTCCATATTGTGAAAAAATTTAAGACTGAAATAGCAACGACAAAGCCTCCAAGTAATCCAATCTATCACAAACTACTTGATACCATGCATTATGCTTCATTAATAAGCCTTTACTAAATGAGCGCCAAAGATTAGTTTAGAATGATCATTTTAACTAGTCGGTCAACTTGACATGTCCAGACGAAATCACTCGTAACTATTGATTCAGAGCTCAGAATGACACCAATCTAATTCCCATAATCAGCTCGCTCAATTGTTTATAGTGTGACAAAATTATGACTGAAATAGCTATGCAAAATCCTCCAAGTCATCGAATCTATCGCAAACAGCATGCTGCCATGCATTATGCTTGATTAATAAGCCTTTACTCAATGAACACCAAAGATCAGTTTAGATGATCTGTTTACAATGATCATTTCAAGATGAATCCAACGCTCACCTTAACCTACCCCAATTTTCAATATTGTGACAACATTCATGACTGAAAGAGCAACGACAAAGCCTCAAAATAATCATATATATCCTAAACTGCGTGATGCCATGCATTATGCTTCATTTTTAAACCTTTGCTCAATAAGCACGAATGATCAGTTTAGAATGTTCATTTTAACTTACTCATCAACTTCACATGTCCACACTAAATCGTACGTAACTTTTGATTTACATTTCAGACTGACCCAAATTTAAAGCCCAAGTAAAGCTAGCTCAGTTTTCTATATTGTGACAAAATTGAAGACCAAAATGGCTACGACATATCGCTGAAGTAATCAAATCTATCGCTAAATACGTGATGCCACACATTATGCTTCATTAATAAGCCTTTACTCAATGAACACCAATGATCACTTTAAAATGATCATTTTAACCAGCCGGTCAACTTGACATGTCGGCAAGAAATCATCCAAAACTTTTTGATTCAGAGCTTAGAATGACACGAATCCAACGTGCACGTTAAGCTAGCCAAATTTTCTATATTGTGACAAAATTAAAAACTGAAATAGCTACGACAAAGCCTCCAAGTAATCGGATCTATCGCAAACTGCATGATGACACACAATATGCTTCATTAATAAGCCTTTACTTAATGAGCACCAATGGTTAGTTTAAAATGATCATTTTAACTAACCGATCAACTTGACATGTCCACACTAAATCGTCTGTAACTTTTGATTCAGAGCTCAGCATGAAACGAATCCAACGCTCACGTTAAGCTACCTCAATTCTTTATATTGTGAAAAAATTTAAGATTGAAATAGCTACGACAAAGCCTCCCAGTAATCCATTCTATCGCAAACTGATTGATTCCATGCATTATGTTTCAGTAATAACCCATTACTGAACGAGCACTAATGATCAATATAAAATGATCATTTTAACTGGTTGATAAGCTTGACATGTCCGCACTAAATCACCTATAACTTTTGATTCAGAGCTCAGAATGACACGAATCCAATACCCACGTTAAACTAACTCAATTATCTATATTGTAAAAAAAATTAAGATTGAAATAGCTACGACAAAGCCTCCAAGTAATACAATCTATCACAATCTTCTTGATGCCATGCATTACGCTTCTTTTATAAGCTTCTAATCAATGAGCACCAATGATCACCTTAGAATGATCATTTCAACTAGCCGGTCAACTTGACATGTCCGCTCAAAATTGTCCATAACTTTTGATTCAGAGCTCAGAATGACACGAATCGAATGCCCACGTTAAGCTAGCACATTTTTCTATAGTGTGACAAAATTTAAGACTGAAATAGCTTTGAAAAACCTTCTAAGTAATTGAATCTATTGCAAAAGCATGATGCCATACATTATGCTTGATTAATAAGCCTTTACTCAATGAGCACCAATGATCAGTTTAGAAGGATCATTTTGAATGGCCGATCAGCTTGACATGTCTGCATTAAATCGGCTACTACTTTTGATTCAGAGTTCAGAATCGCACGAATCCAACGCCCACAATAAGTTAGCTCGATTTTCAATATTGAGGAAACATTTAAGACTAAAATAGCCACGACAAATCCTCCAAGTAATCCAATCTATCTCAACTACTTGATACCATGCATTATGCTTCATCAATAAGCCTTTACCAAATGAGCGCCAATGATTAGTTTAGAATGATCATTTTAACTAGTAGGTCAACTCGACATGTCCACGCGAAATCACCCGTAACTATTGATTCAGAGCTTAGAATGACACGAATCTGATGCCCATAACATGCTCGCTCAATTTTCTATATTGTGACAAAATTTAAGACTGAAATAGCTATGACAAATCCTCAAAATAATCGAATCTATCACAGTCAGCGTTCTGCCATGCATTATGCTTGATTAATAAGCCTTTACTCAATGAGCACCAATGATCAGTTTAGAATGGTCAGTTTAGAATGATCATTTTGAGATGATTCCAACGCCCACCTTAAGCTAGCCCAATTTTCAATATTGTGACAACATTCGAGACCGAAGGAGCTACGACAAAGCCTCAAAATAATCAGATATATGCCAAACTGCATGATGCCATGCATTATGTTTCATTTGTAAACCTTTGCTCAATGAGCACGAATGATACGTTTAGAATGTTCATTTTAACTTACTAATCAACTTCAGATGTCCATACTAAATCGTATGTAACATTTGTTTACATTTTAGACTCACACAAATTTAACGCCCAAGTAAAGCTAGCTCAATTTTCTATATTGTGACAAAATTGAAAACCAAAATAGCTACGACAAATCCTCGAATTAATCAACTCTATCCTAAACTGCATGATGCCATGCATTATTCTGCATTTATACGCATTTACACAATGAGCTATAAATCGTACGTAAGTTTTGATTTAGAGTTCAAAATGACCCGAATCCAACGCCCACGTTAAGGTAGCTCACTTTTCAATATTTTTACAAAATTTAAGACCGAAAGAGCTACGAAAAAGCCTCCAAGTAATACAATGTATTCCGAGCTGCGTTATGCCATGCATTATGCTTCATTTGTAAACCTTTGCTCAATGAGCACCAATGATCAGTTTAGAATGTTCATTTTTAATGGCCGATCAAGTTTACATCTCCAGACTAAATTGTCTGTAACTTTTGATTTAGAGCTTAGAATGATACGAATCCAATGCTCACGTTAAGCTAGCTCAATTTTCTAATATTGTGGCAAAATTTAAGAAAAAAATACCTACCACAAAGCCTCAAAGTAATCCAATCTATCGCAAACTGCTTGATTCAATGCATTATGCTTCATTTATAAGCATTTACTCAATGAGCACCAATGATTAGTTTAAAATGATCATTTTAACTCGGCGGTAAACTTGACATGTCTCCAAAAAATCATCCAAAACTTTTTATTCAGAGCTTATAATGACACGAATCCAATGACAATGTTAAGCTAACTCAATTTTCTAAATTGTGAAAAAATTTAAGGCTCAAATAGTTACGACATACCCTGCAAGTAATCGATTCTATTGCTAATTGCGTTATGCCACGCATTATGCTTCATTAATATGTAGCAATGATCAGTTTCGAATGATCATTTTAACCTGCAGATCAACATGAGTTGTCCGCACTAAATACTCTCTAACTTTTGATTCAGAGCTTAGAATGACACGAATCCAATGCCCATGTAAGGTTGCTCAATTTTCTATATTGTGAAATAATTTAAGATAGAAATAACTACGAAAAAACCTCCAAGTAATCCAATATATCGCAAACTGATTGATGCCATTCATTATGCTTTTACTCAATGAGCACCAATGATAAGTTTTGAATGATGATTTAAACTCACCGCTCAACTTGACATGTCCAACGAAATTGTCCATAACTTTTGATTAAGAGATTAGGATGCAACAAATCCAACGCCCACGTTAAGCTCTCAAATTTCTATATTGTGCCAAAATTTAAGAATGAAATGGCTACGACAAAGCCTCCAAGTAATCGAATCTATCTCAAACTGCGTTATGCCACATATTATGCTTGATTAGTAAGCCTTTACTCAATGAGCACCAATGATCAATTTAAAATGATCATTTGAACTCGCCGATTAACTTGATATGTCAGCACAAAATCGTTCAGAACTTTTGATTCAGAGATTAGAATGACACGAACCCAACACCCACGTTAAGCTAACTCAATTTTCTATATTATGATAAAATTTAAGACTAAAATAGCTACGACAAAGCCTCAAAGTCATCGAATCTACCGCAAAATGTGTGATGCCATGCATTATGTTTCATTAATAAGCATTTACTCAATGAGCACCAATGATCAGTTTAGAATGATCATTTTAAATTGCCGATCAACTTGGTAAGTCCGCATTAAATACTTTTGATTCAGAGCTCAGTATGATACGAATCCATCGCTGACGTTAAGCTAGCTCAAATTTCTATATTGTAAAAAAAATTATGACAGAATTAGCTCTGACAAGGCGTCCAAGTAGTCCAATCTATTGCAAACAGCTTGATGCCAGTATTATGCTTCTTTTATAAGCTTTGACACAATGAGCACCAATGTTAAGTTTAAAATGATCATTTTAACTCTCTGGTCAACTTGACATTTCCGGAAAAATTTATCCGTAGCTTTTGATTCAGAGTTTAGGATGACAAGAATCCAACAACCACGTTAAGCGAATTCAATTTTCTATATTGTGACAAAAATTTAAAACCGAAATAGCTACGACAAAACTTCTAAGTCATCGAATCTATCAAAAAACTTCATAATGCCATGCATTATGTGTCATTAATAAGCCTTACTCAATGAGCACCAATGATCAGTTTAGAATGATCATTTGTACTAGCCGATCAACTTGACAAGTCCGCACTAAATCGTTTGTAACTTTTGATTTAGAGCTCAGAGGGACACGAATGAAACACACACGTTAATCTAGCTAAATTTTATATATTGTGAAAAAAGTTAAGACAGAAATAGCTACAAAAACGCGTCCAAATAGTTTAATCTACAAAAAGGCTTCCAAATAGTTTAATCTTTCACAAACTGCTTGATGCCATGCATTATGCTTCATCATAAGCTTTTACTCAATAAGCACCAACGATCAGTTTAGAATAATAACTTTAACTGGCCGGTCAATTTAAGACTGAAATAGCTATGACAACGTCTACAAGTAATCCAATCTATTGCAAAATGCTTGATGCCATGCATTATGCATCATTAATAAGCCTTTACTTAATGAACACTAGTGATAAGTTTATATTATCATTTTAACTGGCCGATCAACTTAACATTTCCGTACTAAATCGTCCGTCACTTTTGATTCAGATCTCTAAATTACACAAATCCAATGCCCACATTAAGCTAGTTCAGTTTTCTATAATGTGACAAAATTTAAGACAAAATTAGCTAAGACAAACCCTCCAAGTAATGCAATCTGTCCCAAACTGCGTGATTTCATTCATTATGCTTCATTTATAAGGTTTAACTCATGGAGCACCAATTATCAGTTTAGAATAATCATTTTAACTACCGGTCAACTTGACATGTCCGCACAAATGATCAGTTTAGAATTATCACTTTAACTGGATGGTCAACTTGACATTTCCGCACAAAATCGTATGTAACTTTTGATTCAGAGCTTTGAATGACATGAATCCAACGGCCACATAAAGCTAGCTCAATTTTCTATATTTTGATAAAATTTAAAACTGAAATAGCTACATCAAATCCTCCAAGAAATCGAATCTATCAAAAACTGCGTGATGCCACACATTATGCTTCATTAATAAGCCTTTACTGAATGAGAACCAATTATCTATTTAGAATGGTCATTTTCACTCACCGGTCAACTTGACATGTCCACAGAAAATCGTCTATAATGACTTGAATCCAATGCCCACATTAAGGTAGCTCAGTTTTCTCTATTGTGACAAAATTTAAGACTGAAATAGCTATGTCAAAGCCTCCAAGTAATCGAATCTATCTCTAACTGCGTCATGCCATGTAGTTATGTTTGATTAATAAGCCTTTACTTAATGAGCACTAATGATCAGTTTAGAATGATAACTTTAATTCGCCGATCAACTTGACTTATCCAAACTCAATAGTGTGTAACTTTTAATTCAGAGCTCAGAATGACATGAATCCAATGGTCATGTTGAGCTAGCTCAATTTTCTATATTGTGAAATCGTTACGGTTGAAATAGCTACGACAAAGCCTCCAATTAATCCAATCTATCGCAAACTGATTGATGTCATGCATTATGCTTCATCAATAAGCTTTCACTCCATGAACACCAATGATCAATTTAGAATGATCACTTTAACTGTGTGATGCCACTGACATATGCTTCATTAATAAGCCTTTACACAATGAGCACCAATGATCAGTTTATAATGATCATTTTAACTGGCCGATCAACTTGACATGTCCACACAAAATTGTCCGTAACTTCTGATTCCGAGCTCAGAATGACACGAATCCAATGCCCACGTTAAGGTAGCTGAATTTTCCTATTTTGTGAAAAAAATTGAGAACTGAAATAGCTACGACAAATCCTCCAAACTGCGTGATCGCCACACATTATGTTTCATTAATAAGCCTTTACTCAATGAGCACCAATGATCAAGTTAGAATGATAATTTTAATTGGCCGATCAACTTAACTTTTCCGAACTAAATAGTGTGTAACTTTTCATTCAGAGCTCAGAATGACATGAATCCAATAGTCATGTTAAGCTAGCTCAATTTTCTATATTTTGAAAAACGTTACGGCTGAAATAGCTACTACAAAGCCTCCAAGTAATCCAATCTATTGCAAACTGCTTGATGTAATGCATTATCCATCATCAATAAGCTTTCACTTCATTAGCACCAATGATCAATTTATAATGATCATTTTAACTCACCGTTTAACATCACATGTCCGCACAAAATCGTGCGTAACTTCTAATTAAGAGCTCCGAATGACATGAATCCAATGCTTAGGTTAAGCTAGCTCAATTTTCTATGTTGTGACAATATTTAGAACTAAAATAGCTAAGAAAAAGCCTCCAAGACATTAAATCTATCACAAATTGCGTGATGCTTCATGCCTTTACTCAATGAGCACCAATGATCCGTTTAGAATGATCATTTTAACTCGCCGGTCAACTTGACATGTCTACACAAAATCGTCCGTCACTATTGATTCAGATCTAAGAATGACATGAATCCAACGGCTATGTTAAGCTAGGTCAATTTTCTATATTATGAAAAAATTTAAAACTAAAATAGCTACGATAAAGAGTTAGAGTCTTCGAATCTATTGGAAACTGTGTGATGCCATGCATTATGCTTCATTAATAAGCTTTTACTCAATTAGCACCAATGATCAGTTTAGAATGATCATTTTAACTAGCCGATAAACTCGACTTGTCCGCACAAAATTAAATAGTCTGTAACTTTTATAGCACAAAATGACACGAATCCAACGCCCATGTTAAGCTAGCTCAAATTTCTATATGGTGAAAAATTTAAGACTGAATTAGCTACGAATACGCTACAAGTCATCGAATCTATCGCAAACTGCGTGATGCCAAGCATTATGCTTCACTAATAAGCCTTTACTCAATGAGCACTAATGATCAATTTAGAACGATCATTTTAACTCGCCGGTTAACTTGACATGTCCGCACTAAATCGTCCCTAACTTCTTATTCAGATCTTAGAATGACAGGAATCCAATGCCCATGTTAACCTAGCTCAATTTTCTATATTGTTACAAAATTTAGCACGGAAATAGCTACAACAAAGCCTTCAAGTCTTCGAATCTATTGCAAACAGTGGGATGCCACACATTATGTTTCATTATGATCAATTTAGAATGATCATTTTAACTCACAAGTCAACTTGACATGTCCGCACAAAATCGTCCGTAACTTTCGATTCAGATTTTAGAATGACACGAATCCGATGCCCATGTTAAGCTAGCTCAATTTTCTATATGGTGACAAAATTTAGAACTGAAATAGATATGACAAAGCCTCTATGTATTCGAATCTATTGCAAACTGCGTGATGCCATGCATTATGCTTCATTAATAAGCCTTTACTCAATGAGCACCAATGATCAATTTAGAATGATCATTTTAACTGGCCGATCAACTTGACTTGTCCGCACTAAATAGTCTGTAAATTTTGATTTAGAGCTCAAAATGACACAAATCCAGTGCCCATGTTAAACTAGCTCATTTTTCTATATTGTGAAAAATTTAAGACTAAAATAGTGACGACAAAGCCTCCAAGTAATCCAATCTATCGCAAAATGCTTGATGCCATGCATTATGCTTCATTAGTAAGCCTTTACTCAATAAGCACCAATGATAAGTTTAGAAAGATCATTTTAACAGTCCGATCAACTTGCGTCCAAAAACTGGCCAATCAATATGTAATCTAATCTTTCCCAAAATACTTGATGCAATGTATTATGCTTCATTTATAAGCTTCTACTCAATGAGCACCAATGACCAGTTTCGAATGATCATTTTGATTCGGCGATCAGCTTCACATGTCCGTCCAAAATCATCTATAACTTCTTATTCAGAGCTCAGAATGACACGAATCCAACACCCAGGTTTAGCTAGCTCAATTTTCTATATTTTGATAAAATTTAGATACAAAATAGCTAAGCCAAATCCTCCAAGTCATCGAATCTATCGTCTGTAACTTTTAATTCAGAGTTCAGAATGACACGAATCCATCGTTCACGTTAAGGTAGCTCAATTTTCTATATTGTGAAAAACTTAATGACAGAATCAGCTAGGACAAAATATCCACGTAGTCAAATCTATCGCAAGCTGCTTGGTTCTAGCATTATGCTTCTTTTATAAGCTTTTACTCAATGAGCACCAGTGATAAGTTTAGAATGATCATTTTAACTCACCGGTCAACTTGACATGTCCGGAAAAAATCGTGCTTAGCTTTTGAATCAGAGATTAGGATGACACGAATCCAACAACCACGTTAAGCGAACTCAATTTTCTGTATTGTGACAAAATTTAAAACTCAAATAGCTACAACAAATTTTCCAAGTAATCGAATCTATCAAAAACTGCATAATGCCATGCATTATGCTTCATTACTAAGCCTTTACTCAATGAGCACCAATAATCAGTTTATAATGATCATTTTAACTAGCCGATCAACTTGACAATTCCGCACTAAATCGTCTATAACTTTTGATTTAGAGCTCAGAAGGACACAAATCAAACGCTCAAGTTAATCTAGCTCAATTTTATATATTGTGAAAAAATTTAAGACAGAAATAGCTACAAAAAGGCATCCAAATAGTCCCATCATTCGCAAATTGTTTGATGCCATGCATTATGCTTCATTTATATGCTTTTACTCAATAAGCAGCAACAATCAGTTTAGAATGATCGTTTTAACTCGCCGGTAAACTTGACATGTGTGCAAAAAATCATCCATAACATTTTATTCAGAGCTTATAATGACACAAATCCAATGACCATGTAAGCTAACTCAATTTTCAATATTATGACAAAATTTAAGGCTGAAATAGCTACGACATAGCTTCCAAGTAATCGATTATATCGCTAATTACGTTATGCCACACATTATGCTTCATTAATAAGCCTTTACTCAATGAGCAGGAATGATCAGTTTGGAATGATCATTTTAACCTGCATATCAACTTGAGTTGTCCGCACTAAATAGTTTGTAACCTTTGATTCAGAGCTCAGAATGACACGAATCCAATGCCCATGTTAAGGTTGCTCAATTTTCAATATTATGAAATAATTTGAGACTAAAATAGCTACGAAAACCTCCAAGTAGTCCTATATATCGCAAACTAATTGATGCCATTCATTATGCTTTTATTCAATGAGTATCAATGATAAGTTTTGAATGAACATTAACACTCGCCGCTCAACCTGACATGTCCAACAAAAGAGTCCGTAACTTTTGATTAAGAGCTCAGAATGCCCCAAATCCAACAACCACGTTAAGCTCTCCATTTTCTATAATTTGCCAAAATTTAATACTAAAATGGCTACGACAAATCCTCCAAGTAATTGAATCGATCGCAAACTGCGTGATGCCACGCATTATGCTTCTTTTATAAGCATTTAGTCAATGAGCACCAATGATAAATTTAGAATGATCATTTTAACTCGCCGATTAACTTGATATGTCAGCACAAAATCGTTCATAACTTTTGATTCAGAGATTAGAATTACATTAACACAAATCCAATGACCATGTTAAGCTAACTCAATTTTCTATATCATGTCAAAATTTAAGAATAAAATAGCTTGGACAAAGCCACCAAGTCACCGAATCTACCGCAAAATGTGTGATGCCACACATTATGCTTCATTAAGAAGCCTTTACTATTTTGTGACAAAGCCACCAAGTCATCGAATCTATTGCAAAATGCTTCATGCAATGCATAATGCTTCATTTATAAGCTTCTACTCAATGAGCACCAAAGATCACATAAGAATGATCATTTTAACTCACCGATCAACTTCACATGTCCACACAAAATCGTCCGTAACTTCTCAGAATGACACAAATCCAACAGCCAGGTTATGCTAGCTCAATTGTTTATATTGTGACAAAATTAGAACTGAAATAGCTAAGAAAAAGCCTCCAAGTCATCAAATCTATCACATACTGTGTGATGCCACACATTATACTTCATGCCTTTACTCAATGAGCACGAATGATCAGTTTAGAATGATCAATTTTAACTTGCCGGTCAAATTGATATATCCGCACAAAATCGTCCGTAGCTTTGGATTTAGATATTAGAATGATACAAATCAACCGCCCATGTTAAGCTAGCTCAATTTTTTTATATTGTGACAAAATGTAAAACTGAAATAGCAACGACAAAGCCTCAGAGTCTTCGAATCTATCGCAAACTGTGTGATGTCACACATTATGCTTCATTAATAAGCCATTACTCAATGAGCACCAATGATCAGTTTAGAATTATCATTTTAATTGGCCAATTAACTTGACTTGTCCGCACTAAATAGTCTGTAACTTTTGATTTATAGCTCAAAATGACACGAATCCAACGCCCATGTTAATCTAAACAGTTTTCTATATTGTGAAAAATTTAAGACTGAAATAGCTATGCAAGGCCTTCAAGTAATCCAATCTATTACGAAATGCTTGATGCCATGCATTATGCTTCATTAATAAGCCTTTACTTCATGAACACCAATGAAAAGTTTAGAATGATCATTTTAATTGGCCGATCAACTTAACATGTCCACACTAAGTGGTCCGTAAATTTGGAGTTAGAGTTCAAAATGATACGAATCAAACACCCACGTTAAGCTAGCGAAATTTTCTATATTGTGACAAAATTTTGAATTGAATAGATACGACAAAGCCTCCATTTTATCGAATATATCGCAAAATGCGTGATGCCGCGTTATGCTTCATTAATAAGCCTTTACTCAATGAGCACCAATGATCAATTTAGAATGATCATTTTAACTGGCCTATTAACTTGACTTGTCTGTAGTAAATAGATTGTAACTTTTGATTCAGAGCTCAGAATGACATGAATCTAACGCCTATGCTAAGCTAGCTCAATTTTCTATATTGTGGAAAATTTAAGACTGAAATAGATACGACAAAGCTTTCAAGTAATCTAATATTTCCCAAAATACTTGATGCAATGCATTATGATTCATTTATAAGCTTGTACTGAATGAGCACCAATGACCAGTTCAGAACATCATTTTAATTCGCGGATTACCTTCACATGTCCGTCCAAAATATTTGGTAACTTCTGATTTAGAGCTCAGAATGACACGAATCCAACGCCCAGGTTTAGCTAGCTCAATTTTTTATATTGTGACAAAATTTAGAACCAAAATAGCTAAGACAAATCCTCCAAGTCATCGAATCTATTGAAACTGCGTGGTGCCATACATTATGCTTCTCGCCTTTACTCAATGAACACCAATGATCAGTTTAGAATGATCATTTTAACACACCGGTCAACTTGATATGTCTGCACGAAATCGTATGTAACTTTTGATTCAGATCTTAGAATTACATGAATCCAAAGCCCACGTTAAACTAGCTCAATTTTCTCTATTGTGGCAAAATTAGAACTGAAACACCTACGATAAACCCTCCAAGTCTTCAAATCTATCGCAAACTGCGTGATGCCACACATTATGCTTCATTAATAAGCCTTTACTCAATGAGTACCAATGATCAGTTTAAAATGATAATTTTAATTACTCCGTCAACTTGACATGTACGCAAAAATCGTCTATAGCCTTTGATTTCGAGCTCATAATGACACAAATCCAATACACACATTAAGGTAGCTCAATTTTCTATACTATGAAAAACTTTAAGACTGAAATAGCTACGACAAATCCTCCAAGTAATCTAATCTATCACATACTGCTTGATGCAATGCATTATGCTTCATCAATAAGCTTTTACTCAACGAGCACCAATGATCAGTAAAAAATGATTATATTTGAATCTAAAAGAGCTACGAAAGCCTCCGAGTAATCCAATCTATCCCAAACTGCGTGATGCCATGCATTATGCTTCATTTGTACGTCTTTACTCAATGAGCACCAATGATCAGCTTAGAATGATCATTTTAACTAGCAGATCAATTTGACATGTCCGCACTAAATCGTCTTTAACTTTTAATTTAAAGTTCAAAATGACATGAATCCAACGCCCATGTAAAGTTAGCTCATTATTCCGTATTGGAACAATATTTGAGACTGAAAGAGCTATGAAAAAACCTGCAAGTATTACATTCTATCCAAACTGCGTGATGCAATGCATTATGTTTTCGTTATAAGCCTTTACTCAAAGAGCACAATTATCAGTTTAGAATGATCATTTTAACTGGCCGATCAACTTGACATGTGCGCACTAAATTATCCGTAACTTTTGATTTAGATTTTAAAATAACAAATCCACATTAAATTATCCGTAACTTTTGATTTTGAGTTTAAAATAACAAATCCAACGCCCACGTTAATCTAGCTAAATTTTCTATATTTGGCCAAAATTTAATAGCGAAAATAGCTATACAAAGCCTCCAAGTAATACAATCTTCCCCGAACAGTGCGATGCCATGCATTATGCTTCATTTATAAGCCTTTACTTAAGGAGCACCAATAATCAGTTTAGAGTGATCCTTCTAACTATGTGGAAAATTTGACATGTCCGCACTAAGTTGTCTTTAACTTTTAATTTAGAGCCCAAAATGAGATTAATCCAACGCCCACGTTAGGCTTGCACAGTTGTCCATATTGTGACAACATTTGAGACTGAAAGAGCTTCGACAAAGCCCCAAAGTAATCCAATATACCCCAAACTGCGTGATGCCATGCATTGTGCTTCATCTGTAAACCTTTGCTCAATGAGCACCCGTGATTAGTTTAGAATGTTCATTTTAACTGACCGAACAACTTGACATGTCCACAATAACTTGTTCTGTAACTTTTTATTTACATTTCAGAATGACAAGAGTCCAACGCCGAGAATAAAGGTAGTATTATTTTCAATATTGTGAAAAAATTTAAGACCGAAATAGCAATGGCAAAGCCTCCATGTATCCAATCGCTCCCAAAACGCGTTATGTCATGCATTATGCTTTTACTATAAGCCTTTAGTAAAGGAGCACCAATAATCAGTTCAGAATGATCATTTTAGCTGGCCGATCAAATTTACATATCCACACTAAGTCGTCCGTAACTTTTGATTTAGAGTTCAGAATGACACGAATCCACCGCCAACGTTAAACTAATTCCATTTTCTATAATGTGATAAAATTTAAAACTTTAAGAGCTATGAGAAAGCCTCAAAGTAATCCAATATATCCCAAACTACTTGATGCCATGCATTATGCTTCATTTGTAAACCTTTACACTATGGGCACAAATGATCAGTTTAGAATTTTCATTTTAACTGGCCGATCAACTTGACATGTTCACACTAAATCGTCCGTAGCTTTTGATTTACATTTCAGAATGACACGAATCCAACGCCCAAGTAAAGCTAGCTTAATTTTCAATACAGTTAAAAATCTTAAGAGAGAAATAGCTACGACAAAGCCTCCGAGTAATCCAATCTATCCCAAACTGCGTGATGCAACGCATTATGCTCCATTTATACGCCTTTACTCAATGAACACCAATGATGAGGTTATAATGATCATTTTAACTGGCCAATCAACTTGACATGTCCGCACTATATCGTCCTTAACTATTGATTTAGAGTTCACAATGACACGAATCCGACGCCCATGTTAATCTAGCTAAGTTTTCTATATTGTGACAAATTTTAAGACCGAAATAGCTACGACAAAGCCTCCAAGTAGTCCAATCTATCCCAAACAGCGTGACGCCTTGCTTTATGATTCATTTATACGCCTTTACTAAATGAGCACCAAAGATCATTTCAGAACGATCCATTTAACTAGCTGATCAACTTGACACGTCCACACTAAATTTTCTTTAACTATTAATATAGAGTTCAAAATGACATGAATCCAATGCCCACGCTAAGTTAGCTCAATATTGCATATTGTGACAATATTTGAGATAGAAAGAGCTACGACAAAGCCTCCAAGTATTCCAATCTCTCCGAAACTGCATGGTGCCATGGATTATGCTTTCATTATAAGCATTTACTCAAGGAGCACCAATGGTCAGTTTAGAATGACCATTTTAATTAGCAGATCAACTTGACATGTTCGCACTAAATCATCCGTAATTTTTTATTTAGAGTTCAGAATGACACAAATCCAATGCCAACGTTAAGTTTGCTCAATTTTCTATATTGTGACAAAATTTAAGACCGATATAGCTATGAAAAAGCCTCCAAATAATCCATTGTGTTCCTAACTACATGATGTCATGCATTATACTTCATTTATACGCCTTTACTCAATGAGCACCAATGATCACTTTAGAATGATCATTTTAACTTGCTGATCAACTTCACATGTCCGTACAAAATCATCTTTAACTTTTAATTTAGAGCTCAAAATGAGATGAATCGAACGCCCATGTTATGCTAGCTCAGTTTACAATATTGTGACAACATTTGAGACTGAAAAAACTTCAACAAAGGCTCAAAGTAATCCAATATATCCCAAACTCCGTGATGCCATGCATTATGCTTCATTTATAAGCCTTTACTCAAGGAGCACCAAAGATGAGTTTAGAATGATCATTTTAACTGGCCAATCAACTTGACATGTCCAAAGATGAGCTTCACAATGACATGAATCCAACGCCCATTTTAAACTTGCTCAATTTTCTATATTGTGACAAATTTTAATACCGAAATAGCTACGATAAAGTATCCAAGTAGTCCAATCTATCCCAAACTCCGTGATGCCATGCATTATACTTCATTTGCACGCCTCTACTAAATGAGCACCAATTATCATTTTAGAACAATCATTTTAACTAGCTTATCAACTTGACACCTCCACACTAAATCGTCTTTAACTTTTAATTTAGAGTTCAACATGCCATGAATCCAACGACCACGTTAAGTTAGCTCATTAGTACTTATTGTGACAATATTTGAGACTGAAAGAGCTATGACAAAGCCTCCAAGTAATCCAATTTATAACAAACTGCGTGATGCCATGCATTATGCTTACGTTATAAGCCCTTACTCAAAGAGCACTAATGGTCACTTTATAATGATCATTTTAATTAGCAGATCAAGTTGACATGTGTGCTCTAAATAGTCTTTAACTTTTAATTTGGAGCCAAAAATGACATTAATCCAACGCCCTAGTAAAGCTAGATCAATTTTCAATATTGTGACAATATTTGAGACTGAAAAAGCTATGACAAAGCCTCCAAGTAATCCAATCTATCCCAAACTGCGTGATGCAATGCATTATGCTTCCATTATAAGCGTTTACTCAAGGACCATCAATGATCAGTTTGGAATGATCATTTTAACTAGCCAACAAATCAAATCTATCCTAAACTGTGTGATGCCATGCATTATGTTTCATTTACACGCCTTTACTCAATGAGCATTAACGATTAGTTTAGAACGATCACTTTAACGAGCAGATCAAGTTGACGTTTCCACCCTAAATAATCGTGCAGTCCAAATTGATATGATTCCAACGCCCACATTAAGTTAGCTCAATATTGCATATTGCGACAATATTGGAGACTAAAAGAGCTACAACAAAGTGTTCAAGTAATCCAATCTATCCCAAACTGCGCGATACCATGCATTATCCTATATTTGAAAACTTTTCCTCAATGAGCACCAATGATCAGTTTAGAATGTTTATTTTAACTAGCCGATCAACTAGACTATCCACACTAAATCGTCCATAACTTTTCATTTACATTTCAGAATGACACAAACCGAACGCCCAGGAAAAGCTAGCTAGATTTTATATATTTGACAACATTTAAGACCGAAATATCTATGTCAAAGCCTCCAAGTAATCCAATCTATCCCAAACTGCGTGATGCAATGCATTATGCTTTATTTATATGTCTTTTCTTAATGAGCACCAATGATCGGTTTAGAATGATCATTTTAACTGGCAGATCACGTTGACATGTATGCACTAAATCGTCTTTAACTTATAATTTTGAGTTCAATATGACACGAATCCAATGCCCACATTAAGCTAGCCCAATTTTCTATATTGTGAAAACATTTGAGACTAAAAGAGCTATGACAAAGCCTCCAAGTAATCCAATCTATACCAAACTACGTGATGCCACTCATTATGCTTCATTAATAAGCCGTTACTCAAGGAGCACCAATTATCAGGTTAGAATGATCATGTTAACTAACCCATCAACTTGAAATGTCCGCACTAAATCAACTGTAACTTTTGATTTAGAGTTCAGAATAACACGAATCCAATGCCCATGTTAAGTGATACAAGCATGGAAAACACACAAAAGGAGAAGCTCATGGGTAGGAATGAACCAGTGGAACATGAAGAATCTCTTGCACTACCAGCTGGACCATTAACCCGAGCCAAAGCCAAGAAACTCAAAGAGGCAATCAGCCACATGCTCAACAAGGAGAATGCACAACAAATTCACTTGAGCTTGAATGGAGACGTGCCTAAAAGCACTCTGATTTTATTACAAGCTCAAGACAGCATACAAATGGGTATGTGATCCATTTGTACTCTTTTTCCCTTATCCAAGTTTTCTCCCATTGGGTTTTCTTGGTAAGGTTTTTAATGAGGCAAATGAATCACATTACAACCAGCCCAATTTGTTGTTTAAAATCAAAAGGAGTTCAATTAAAAATGCTCAAAATTGGCGTCATCAAAGGGGGGGGGGGGAAAGTGTCTACATTCATAGTCAAAATAAGAGTTAATGAAGTCAAGGTCTTTGGTCAAGGTCTTTGGTCAAGTCTTCCCTTGTAATTGTAACCAATTTAATGTTGTAGGCTCCTCATATTTACGTCCCCTTATAGTATAAATAGGGGCTTTCAGTTGTAAACTTGATCATTCAACTTTTCAAATAAAAACAGCTTCTTTTCTTAAGTTTGAGAGTGATTCTCTTCTTAATCTGATTGTTGGTGTGTAATATCCTTCAGTCAACATTTAGTAGCCTTGGTGTGTAATATCTAAGCTACTATCTTAGGTAAATCAGTAGTCTTTCCGCAACTACTGTGTGACCCTTCAATCCACAACCTTTGAAAAGATTGAATTTCGATACATTCTGTTGCAAAACCTATCTCAACCGCATCCAGAAGTGCATTCCTTGGGAGGTTTGCATCATTTGGTATCAGAGCACACTTCTGATCTGTTATCCCTATCACTGATCTCTATATCTCTTTATTTCCATCTGTTTAGATTGCATCTGCTTGTGTATCGATTTGCATCAGTTGATTAGTCGAAAAAAACCTATTCATATAATTGCATTGTTGTTTTTATCCAATATTACATCAGTTTATAACATCAAAATCGACCCCAACCCATTGTATTTTCAGATTAGAAAATAACACACTCGCAACTCTTCATCTTCCATCGAAAATATTTTTTCTGAACATGTATTTTTAACGCATTTGTTAAGTGTATTTGTAGCTATGTCAGGAGGAAATCAAACTTCAGAAGCACCAAACCTGTTAATGGAGGCTCTAGTAGCAGAAATGAAGAAAGCATTACAAATAGAGCTGGAAGCCATTCATTTGCAGCTTGATGATGTTCAGAACAATAGTAACACAGAAGGAGGCCCAAGGAGAACTAGGAATCCCTTAAGACGTGGCCAAAATGAAGAAACAGAATCCTACTATAGCCGTGGCAGTGAAGGAACTAGGAGAACCCAAAGGAGGCCTAGGCGTGTAAGAGAAGAAAGGGGTCAGCCTAATGACACCTTAGGAGGTCTTAAACTTAAGATACCATCATTCTATGGCGAAAATGATCCAGACACTTACCTAGAATGGGAGAAGAAGATCGAGCTGGTGTTTGATTGTCAACACTATTCCGAGCTCAACAAGGTCCGCGTAGCTGCTACTGAGTTTTATGAGTATGCACTCAGCTGGTGGGATCAATTCGTGACTTCCAGAAGACGTAATGGTGAGTATCCACTAGAAACATCGGCTGAGATGAAAGCCATAATGAGGAAAAGGTTTGTGCCCAGCCATTACCACCGTGAGCTTCACCAAAAGCTAAGGAGACTCAATCAAGGAAGCCGAAGTGTTGAGGACTATTTCCAGGAGTTGGAAACCCTCATGATCAGGGCAGACATTTCAGAAGACAGAGAAGCTACTATGGCAAGATTTTTAGGAGGACTTAACCGTGACATTCAAGATAGAATGGAGCTGGAACATTATGTGGAGGTAGAGGAAATGTTGCACAAAGCTATACTGGTGGAACAACAGTTAAAAAGGAAAAGTTATACTAGGCCAAGCTATGGAGCAGCTAACAATAAGCCTAGCTACCAAAGGGAAGGAAAACAGATTGCTAAAGTTGATTCCAAACCTTCAACAACCACTCAAGACGTCAAGGGAAAATCTGAAGCTACTACATCTACTAGAACAAGAGATGTGAAGTGTTTCAAATGCCAAGGAAGAGGGCATTATGCGAATGAATGCACCAACAAGAAGATCATGATTCTGTTGGATAATGGTGAAATAGAATCCGAGGAAGAAGAAGTCTTTTCTGATTCTTCAGAAGAGCATCTTGAACCTCCTATGGCAGGAGAATTATTGGTAACAAGAAGAACCCTAAGCGTACAAAACAAAACCAAAAAACATGAGCAAAGAGAGAACCTGTTTCACTCAAGATGCCACGTCCAAGGAAAGGTTTGCAGCATCATTATTGATGGAGGCAGCTGCACTAATGTGGCTAGTGAAACTATGGTAAACAAGTTAGGTCTGGAAGTGTTCAAGCACCCAAAGCCGTATAAGCTGCAATGGCTTAATGAGTGTGGCGAAATGAAGGTAAACAGCCAAGTCAAGGTACCTATAACCATTGGAAAGTACCAAGATGAGATCCTTTGTGATGTTTTACCAATGGAGGCTGGCCACATTCTGCTTGGAAGACCATGGCAATTTGATCGAAAGGTCATTCATGATGGTTACACCAACCAACACTCGTTTGAACACAAAGGTAAGAAGATCACACTTGTTCCTATGACACCACAGGAGGTGTACCAAGATCAGCTCGTGTTGGAGCAAAGGAAAACAGCTGGAACTTCAAAAGAAACCATAAGCACCAAAAGTGACAGAGGCTGTGAGAACAAGAACAAAAAGCACTCAAGTTTCTTTGTGAGAACTGGTGGAGTTAAGAAGGCTCTCTTCTCACAACAACCTGTTCTTTTGTTTATCTATAAGGAAGCTCTCATGAGCTTAACTAACATTGCACCGGTATTACCGAGTGAAGTGACATGTATTTTGCAGGATTATGAAGATGTCTTTCCAGAAGACAATCCAAAGGGACTACCACCCATCAGAGGCATTGAACATCAGATTGATTTTGTACCTGGAGCCTCACTACCAAATAGACCAGCTTATAGAACCAATCCCGTTGAGACTAAGGAGCTGCAAAGACAAGTTAATGAGCTAATGGAGAAGGGCTACATCAGGGAGAGCATGAGTCCTTGTGTTGTGCCAGTTCTACTTGTGCCAAAGAAAGATGGCAGCTGGCGCATGTGTGTTGATTGTAGAGCAATCAACAACATTACGGTAAAGTATCGCCATCCAATCCCTAGGTTAGATGACATGCTTGATGAATTGCATGGTTCCAGAATCTTTTCTAAGATAGATCTTAAGAGTGGGTACCATCAAATACGCATGAAGGAAGGGGATGAATGGAAAACTGCATTTAAAACTAAGCATGGATTATATGAATGGTTAGTCATGCCATTTGGGTTAACAAATGCACCTAGTACTTTCATGAGGTTGATGAATCATGTTCTTAGAGCATTCATAGGAGTCTTTGTTGTAGTATACTTTGATGACATCTTAATCTACAGCAAGAATCTAGAAGAGCATGCTAGTCATTTGACATTGGTTCTAAGTGTTCTTAGAAAAGAAAAACTATATGCCAATCTTAAGAAATGCACTTTTTGTACAGATAACATTGTGTTCCTAGGCTTTGTTATAAGTGCAGATGGTATTAAGGTTGATGAGGAGAAGGTCAAAGCTATTAAGGAATGGCCAAGTCCAAAAACAGTAGGAGAAGTGAGAAGTTTCCATGGGCTAGCTGGCTTCTATAGACGCTTTGTCAAGGATTTTAGCACTATTGCTGCCCCACTTACGGAAGTAATCAAGAAAGACGTAGGATTCAAATGGGGACAAGCTCAAGAAAGCTCATTCCAAGCTTTGAAAGAAAAGCTTACACATGCACCTCTTCTATCTTTACCTGATTTTCTTAAAACCTTTGAGATAGAATGTGATGCTTCTGGTATAGGTATTGGAGCTGTTTTGATGCAGGATAAGAAACCTATAGCCTATTTCAGTGAGAAGCTTGGAGGAGCCACCCTCAACTATCCAACCTATGACAAGGAATTGTACGCCTTGGTCCGTGCTTTGCAAACTTGGCAACACTACTTGTGGCCTAAGGAGTTCGTGATTCACACTGATCATGAGTCACTCAAGCACTTAAAGGGCCAACAGAAGCTGAACAAAAGGCATGCACGGTGGGTTGAGTTCATAGAAACATTTCCGTATGTCATTAAATACAAACAAGGTAAAGAGAATGTTGTGGCAGATGCATTGTCAAGGAGGTATGCCTTAATCTCTACTCTTGATGCTAAGTTGTTAGGTTTTGAACAACTTAAAGAGCTATATGAAACTGATCCTGAATTTAAAGATGTATACATTGCTAGCAAAAAGTTTGCTTCAGGAAAATACTATCGGCATGAAGGATTCCTATTTTATGATAATAGATTATGTGTGCCTAACTGTTCTATTCGAGACTTGTTAGTTAGGGAAGCTCATGGAGGAGGACTGATGGGGCATTTTGGAGTTGCCAAAACACTTAAGGTCATGCAAGATCATTTCCATTGGCCACACATGAAGAGAGACGTAGAAAGAATCTGTGCAAGGTGTGTTACATGCAAACAGGCTAAGTCTAAGGTTCAACCCCACGGTTTGTACACTCCTTTACCCATTCCTACTCATCCATGGATTGACATATCAATGGACTTTGTGGTTGGTTTGCCTAGAACTAAGACAGGAAAGGATTCTATCTTTGTTGTGGTTGATAGATTCTCTAAGATGGCTCATTTTATAGCATGTCACAAGACTGATGATGCATTGCATATAGCCAATCTGTTCTTTAAAGAGGTAGTTCGCTTACATGGAATGCCTAGGACCATAGTTTCTGATAGAGACACTAAGTTCTTGAGTTACTTTTGGAAAACTCTTTGGTCTAAATTAGGAACTAAGTTGGTATTCTCTACAACATGTCACCCACAAACGGATGGTCAAACTGAAGTAGTTAATAGAACCTTGTCTACTTTATTGCGTGCATTAATCAAACGAAATCTTAGAACATGGGAAGAATGTTTACCACATGCTGAATTTGCATATAACCATTCTGTACATTCTGCTTCTAAGTATTCTCCTTTTCAAATTGTGTATGGTTTCAATCCTTTATCTCCTTTGGATCTAACCCCTTTGCCTTTAAGTGAAAGAGCTAGTATTGATGGAAAAAGAAAAGCTGAGATTGTTAAACAGATCCATGAGAATGCAAGGAAGAATATTGAGGCCAGAACCCAACAATATGCAAGAAAGGCCAACAAAGGAAGACGTGAAATGGTATTTGAGGTGGGAGACCTCGTGTGGGTTCACTTGAGGAAAGAAAGATTTCCAGCTGAAAGGAAATCCAAACTTATGCCCAGAATTGATGGACCTTTCAAGATAGTTCAGAAGATCAGCAACAACGCCTACCAAATTGATTTTCAAGGTAAGTATAATGTGAGTTCAAGCTTCAATGTTTCTGATCTTGTGCCTTTCATTGCAAATGAACCAGATTTGAGGTCAAATCCTTTTCAAGAGGAGGGGGATGATACGAGCATGGAAAGCACACAAAAGGAGAAGCTCATGGCTAGGAATGAACCAGTGGAACATGAAGAATCTCTTGCACTACTAGCTGGACCATTAACCCGAGCCAAATCCAAGAAACTCAAAGAGGCAATCAGCCGCATGCTGAACAAGGAGAATGCACAACAAATTCACTTGAGCTTGAATGGAGAAGTGCTTAAAAGCACTCTGATTTTAGTACAAGCTCAAGACAGCATACAAATGGGTATGTGATCCATTTGTACTCTTTTTCCCTTATCCAAGTTTTCTCCCATTGGGTTTTCTTGGTAAGGTTTTTAATGAGGCAAATGAATCACATTACAACCAGCCCAATTTGTTGTTTAAAATCAAAAGGAGTTCAATTAAAAGTGCTCAAAATTGGCGTCATCAAAGGGGGGGGGGGGTGGAAGTGTCTACATTCATAGTCAAAATAAGAGTTAATGAAGTCGAGGTCATTGGTCGAGGTCTTTGGTCAAGTCTTCCCTTGTAATTGTAACCAATTTAATGTTGTAGGCTCCTCATATTTACGTCCCCTTATAGTATAAATAGGGGCTTTCAGTTGTAAACTTGATCATTCAACTTTTCAAATAAAAACAGCTTCTTTTCTTAAGTTTGAGAGTGATTCTCTTCTTAATCTGATTGTTGGTGTGTAATATCCTTCAGTCAACATTTAGTAGCCTTAGTGTGTAATATCTAAGCTACTATCTTACGTAAATCAGTAGTCTTTCCGCAACTACTGTGTAACCCTTCAATCCACAACCTTTGAACAGATTGAATTTCGATTCATTCTGTTGCAAAGCCTATCTCAACCGCATCCAGAAGTGCATTCCTTGGGAGGTTCGCATCATTAAGCTAGCTCAATATTCTATATTGTGACAACATTTTACACTGAAAGAGTTACGATAAATCCTCCAAACTATTCCAAAGTGCATAATGTCATGCATTATGCTTCATTTTTTAGCCTTTACACAAGGAGCACCAATGATAGAATGATCATTTTCACTGGCCGATAACCTTGACATGTCCGCACTAAGTGGTCGGTAACTTCTAATTCAAAACCAAAAATGACACAAATCCAACACCCAAGTTAGCTCAATTTTCTGTATTGTGACAAAATTTAAGTGTGAAATAGCTACGACAAAGCCTCCAAGTAATCCAAACTATCCCAAACTTCGTGATGCCATGCATTATGCTTCATTCGTAAACCTTTGCTCAATCAGCACCATTTAACTAGCCAATCAACTTGACATGTCCACATTATATCGTCAGTAATTTTTGGTTGAGAGTTTAGAATGAAACGAATCCAATGCCCATGTTAAGCTAGCTGAATTTTCTATAGTGAAAAAATTTGACACTGAAAGAGCTACGAAAAAGCCTCTAGGTAATCCAATCTATAACAAACTGTGTGATGCCATGCATTATGCTTCATTTATAAGCCTTTGCTCAAGGAGCTCCAATTATAAGTTTAGATTGATCATTTTAACTACCCAATCAACTTGTCATGTCCGAACTAAATCATCAGTAACTTTTGATTTAGAGATCAGAATCACGCGAATCCAACGCCCACGTTCAGTTAGCTCAAATTTCTATATTTTGACAAAATTTAAGATTGAATTAGCTATGCAAAAGCCTCCAAATAGTCCAATGTTTCCCAAACTGCGTGATGCAATGCATTATGTTTCATTTGTAAACCAATTCTCAAGGAGCACCAATGACCAGTTTAGAATGATCAATTTAAGTGGCCGATCAACTTGACTTGTCTGCACTAAGTCGTCCGTAACTTTTGATTTAGATTTCAGAATGAGATGAATCCAACACCAACAATAAGCTAGCTACATTTTCTATATTGTGACAAAATTTAAGATAGAAATAGCTACGACAAAACCTCCAAATAATGCAAATCTATCCCAGACTTTGTGATTCATGCATTATGCTTCATTTATACACCTTTACTCAATGATCAGAATTGATCAGTTTAGAGTGATCATTTTAACTAGCAGATCAAGTTGACATGTCCGCAATAAATCATCTTTAACTTTAAATTTAGAGTTAAAATAACATGAATCCAAAAAATAGAGAAAAATGAAATAAAAAAAACCGTTTTCTCTCTCGATATTATCTGTGATTTTCTCTGTGAGTTTTCTTGCCAAGTCATCGGCGACAGTTGTGTTTCTCCCTGAGTCGTCGATGTGTTTTTTCTCTTGCTTTCGAAGAGTGTCTATCGTCGATTCTAGACGGTTCTGTTCCTCTTTCAATTGTTTTCTCTTTCTTCAAATCTTCTACTATTTATTCACAACACACAGATTCCTTACTCCCATTTCTATTTCGCAAATCAACAAAATCATCTTCACCATGTTGTATTTAGCAAATCAGCAAATCAACAAAATCTGCTAGTTAGCTCAAGTTTCTATGTTGTGACAAAATTTAAGATTGAATTAGCTATGAAAAAGCCTCCAAATAGTCCAATGTTTCCCAAACTGCGTGATGCAATGCATTATGTTTCATTTGTAAACAAATTCTCAAGGAGCACCAATGACCAAATTAGAATGATCAATTTAAGTGGCCGATCAACTTGACTTGTCTGCACTAAGTCGTCCGTAACTTTTGATTTAGATTTCAGAATGACACGAATCCAACACCAACATTAAGCTAGCTACATTTTCTATATTGTGACAAAATTTAAGATAGAAATAGCTACGACAAAACCTCCAAGTAATGCAAATCTATCCCAGACTTTGTGATGCATGCATTTTGCTTCATTTATACGCCTTTACTCAATGAGCAGAATTCATCAGTTTAGAGTGATCATTTTAACTAGCCGATCAAGTTGACATGTACGAAATAAATCATCTTTAACTTTTAATTTAGAGTTAAGATAACATGAATCCAAAAAATATAGAAAAGTGAAATAAAAAAACTGTTTTCTCTCTGGATGTTATCTGTGATTTTCTGCCTAAGTCATCGATGACAGTTATGTTTCTCCCTCTACCGTCGATGGGTTTTTTCTCTTCCTTTCGAAAGTTTCTATCGTCGATTCTAGACGGTTCGGTTCCTCTTTCAATTTTTATCTTTCTTCAAATCTTCTTCTATTTATTCACAACACACAGATTCCTTACTTCCCTTTCTATTTCGCAAATAACCAAAATCATCTTCCCCATGTCGGATTTTTTTACTAAAAAAATGCAAGAGATTGATTTGGGTATCCATAATCCTCCGATTTCTCTTCCGGAGGATCTTTATCTCCAAGCCATTTCTGGAACCTGCTTTTCATTAATCAGAAGACCTGCAAATCCACGCAAACAAAATTTGTTAGCTATGATTACTACATAGCCGAGGCTTTGGAGTGCCGGTGAGGTGATCGTCTCCAGGATCATCGCCAATAATTGGGCCCAATTCCATTTTCAGACAGAGGAGGCGCTCATCTCTGTTATCCGGCGAGGGCCCTGGTCTTTCAACGAGTGGATGTGCATCTTCCAAAAATGTTCTTTGTCACTGTCCGAGGCCGATGTCAATCACATTCCATTTTGGATTCAGATTCAGGGAATCCCAATTAATTTTCTCAATTATCCGATGGTTATGTATGTGGGAGGGACCCTCGGCGACATCCTTGAGTCTGATTTCAATGCAGAGGGCTCTTACAGAGTCGAATTCATAAGGGTTAGGGTTCTTCTTGATGTTGATCGTCCCCTTCAATCTCAACGGAAGTTTATCTTCCAAAACGTCGAAGTCGTCCTTCGTTTTCGTTACGAAAAACTGAGGAATTTTTGTAATCGGTGTGGTTTTTTGAATCATGACGCTTTGGAGTGCCCTTCTACCATTTTGCCGGATTTACCGACTGATGACCCTCCCGATGACAACGGAAATTTCGGATCTGCAGCCGATGGGGTAGAGATGCGACCAGGATACACCGCCGCGTTACTGCTGACATCTTCCCCTCACTCTGAAAATTCGAATACCCATGACGACGAAATCGACTGCCCTGATCCGAAGCGTAGGAAAAGTAATCCGGCGTTTTCTGATTCTCTGGCTGCCAAATCGAGTCAAAGCATTTCCGACACCACATTTCCAAGTATGCAGGAATCTAGAACGGTTAGGGTCTCCAATTCGTGTGGTTTAGATGTTAACCGGGATTTTGAATTACACAAATCATTTTATTTTTTAACCAAAATATGTTTAACCGGATTTCGTTATACCCGGTTCAATTTAATATACGGTTTAAACAATAAAATTGATTGTGACATTAAACCGCTTGTTTTCTCGGTTATAATTAATTTGACAATAACATTTAGTCAATTCAATTATAACGAGAAAATGGATGTCATCATGTGGAAGAAACGCATTAACATAGCTAATTGGATGGATTCGGTCCGTTATAAAATCCTTGTAGTATATGTATTTCTTAAAAATACCAATATTGCATCTGGGTTTTATATCTGATGGTATCTCTATGAGCACTTTAGGTGATGGTTTGGTGGGCCATACTCCACCTGATTCAGAATGAATATCGCCTTTTAAAACTGTTGGGATTTGGGAGGATCCCAGGCAGTTCGACGCCTGAAGGGAGGAAAAAAGGTTTATTCTCCAGACCTAATCTTCCTGATAGAAACGAAGAATAGCAATAATGTCGTACATGATGTAGCTGCAGTATTAAAATATGAATGTGTTTTCTATGCCCCCGCAAATGGAATTGGAGGCGGATTAGCTTTGTTATGGAAAAAGTTTATTATTTTAAATGTTGTCAGTGCTGATGTTAGACGTATTGATTCTAAAATCTCAAATAATGGTTATGATTTCTACTTATCATGTGTATATGGACATCCTATACAGAAGCATAAGTCTAATCTTCGGGAAAGATAAAAAAGAATTGCTACTTTTCGGAATGATCCACGGTTAATGTGTGGGGATTTCAATGCAATTCTTCATGCACATGATAAAGTAGGAGGTGCAACTACAAAACTATGGAATCTATATGATTTTCAATCGATGATTTCCATATGTGATATGAGAGATTTAGAGTTTAAAGGTAATAATATGACATGGGCTGGGAACGGAATAAGATAGTTCAGTGTTGGTTGGATGGAGCTCTAGTTAATAGCGAATGGAAAGCTATCTACCCAGTCTCTTTAGTGGAGTATCTTGATGTGGTGGGTTCAGACCAAAGACCAGGTATTATAACAATTCGTAGACATTCAGAATCTGGGAAAAGGGTTTTCCGTTATGACCCTCGTTGGAAGAATCATGAAACCTCTACGACTACGCTATCTAACTCTTGGAATTTAACTAATTCCTAAAATGGGTCTAATCCAAGTTTGTTATCAAAGATTCAGCTATGTCGAAAAAGGTTATCCTCTTGGAAAAGGATTTCATATGTTAATTCTGATCATCGTATTAAGGACCTCACTATAGCTCTCAATGCTGCTCAGACCAATCCTGAATGTAATTCAGCTATGATTTCTACACTTAGAAAAGATTTGGTTCAGGCGTATGTTGAGGAGGAAACATTTTGGAAACTTAAAAGTCGGAACCAGTGATTGCAAGAGGGTGATAGGAATACGAAGTTTTTTCATGCTGCTACCAAAATTCGTAGATACAGAAATAATATTATCTCTATCAAAACTGAAGGTGGGGATGAGGTATTTGGTAATGAAGCTATAGCCCAACAAGCTCTGATTTATTTCTCTACCTTGTTTCAATGATCATCCTCTAGAAATTTAGATTCAGTTCTCTCGGTGGTACCATCAGTGGTTACAAATGATATGAATTCAGAATTAACTAAACCAATTACTAAGGAAGAAGTCTTTCAAGCTATTTCCTCTATAGGTGCTCATAATGCTCCTGGTCCTGGTGGATTTTCTTATGCTTTTTATCAACAGAATTGGGAGATTGTGGGACAATCAGTTTTTGAGGAAGTAAATCTGTTTTTCGGCTCAGGACAAATGGTATCATCTTTTAACCACACAAACATCTGTCTTATACCAAAGATGAAGTGCCCAAGAACAATGTCTGACTTTCGTCCTATTTCTCTTTGTAATGTATTTTAGAAAATTATTTCGAAAGTCTTAGTTCTCCGTATGAAAAAGGTCCTAGATGTTTTGGTCTCACAGAATTAGGCAGCTTTTATACCCGGACGTCTAATTTCTGATAATGTCCTTATTGCACATGAAGCTCTACATTCCTTACAAGTTCAGCAGTCTTGTGTTCAGTCATTTATGGCTGTTAAAACGGACATGAGTAAGGCGTATGACCGTACTGAATGGGACTTCTTGAAATCTGTTTTGATAAGAAAAGGTTTTATCACAATGGGTGAATTGGATTATGCGATGTATATCAACGAGTTCTTTCTCTGTGCCTATCAATGCAAGTCCATATGGTTCTTTTAAACTATCTTGTGGATTAAGGCAAAGTGATCTCTTATCTCCGTATTTCTTCTACCTTTGTGCCGATGTCTTAAGTTTAATGCTTACAAATGCGGACAAGAATAGTACCCTTCAACCCTTACGAATTCAAAGGAATGGACTTGCTCTCTCAGATCAATTATTTGTTGATGACGCAGTCTTCCTCATCAGAGCTGATAGGAAAAATGTTACATGTCTACAACAGACTTTTCAGAACTATTGTAGTGCTTCGGGTCATATAATCAATATGGATAAGTCTGCTGTAATATTAGGAAGTAAAGTTTTTCATCACACACGAACATCTATTTTACATCAGTTGGGTATTACAACTTTTGGTGGCGGAGGAAAATATTGGGGCTTACCGGAATAATTCAAACGTAATAGACGTCATCTGTTCAGATATACCAATGATAGAGTATCTTCAAGACTTTCAGGATGGGACTCTAAATATTTATCACCAGCAGGCAAAGAAATCCTAATTAAAGCTGTCAGCTTTGCTATGCTTGTTTATTCAATGAATGTCTTCAAGCTTCCTAAAGATATTTGTCGAATAATGGATCAGAAGATTTTTCAGTTTTGATGGGGATCTAATGAAATAAATCGGAAAACTGCATGGGTTTCCTGGAAGAAGATGAATTCGCCAAAATTGGGAGGTTGGGAATGGGTTTTCGAGATTTTCAATTTTTTAATCAGGCTTTATTGGCGAATATGTGTTGAAAATTAATACAAAGACTGAAATGTTTCCTCTCAAGAATTTTGAAATGTCGATATTTTAAGAATGGGGAGTTATTATCTTCTACACGGGGTTCTCGCCCATCATTTGGGTGGCAATCTATTTTACATGGACGTTAATTATTAGAATCGGGTATTCACAGGATTATTGGTAATGGATCGTCTATATCAATTGGAGATTCGAATTGGTTACCCGTTTCACCTGCACGTCCTCCGAGATTGCTACGATATACAAATCCTCTGCTAACAATAGACATTCTTATTGACAAGGATACTGGGCAATGGAATACTGATATGCTAAATGATCTGGTTGAAAAAGAAGATCATCATCTAATCACCAAAATTTTCCTACCAGTACATCAGTGTTCGGACGGATGGTTATGGAAATATACGAATAATGGTAGGTATTCGGTAAAATCAAGATATAGACATGCAATTCAAACTTTGCGTAATGATCCGGTATCATCGCAACCTACTTTGGAAAATCATCGGGATTTGGCTAAAGTTATATGGACTCTAAAAATTTAACCGAAGATTAAGAATTTTTTATGGATATTATTATCAAAGGCTTTACCATTGAAATCTAATCTCCACCATCGGAATATATCATCAGATAACATATGTACCAGGTGTTGTAATTCTGAAGAAATTGAGATTCACACTTTCTTCCTTTGTCCTTATGCGCAAATAGTATGGAGGAAACTTGGTATATCGACATCTACAATTTGTAACGATGCTGCGGACATATATGGTAATCTGCGTTATTTGGTAGCAAGCTACGATTCACATCAACAGGACTCCCCACATAAATATCTACCATTCTATCTGTTATGGCGTATATGGAAATCAAGAAACGATCTTATATTTAACACCAGGAACATTTCCGACGTTTATCTACTCAATAAATGTTATGAACATGTCCACGAATGGGTACGTAATGTGATAGAGCTGATTACTCAACCTCTGGTTGAAAATGTACAGTATAATTATGGTAGATGGAAGACGCCACCAGAAAATTGGGTTAAGTGTAACTACGATGCTGCACACAAATTAGATGATGCACATTCTTGTCTTGGCTGGATTATTCGCAACAACCACGGATGTTTCTTAAATGCTGGCAGAGAAAAATTATAAGGCCGCCCCACAATTCACAGTAGTAATCTGGGCAATACAATCAACATGGGCTTTGATTTACTAATATGTTATTTTCGAGGGAGATAACTTAATTCTAAATAATCTCAATAATAATGATGATATTAATTCAAAATATCAACACTATCTCCAATCAATAAAGTTATAGCTTCCCTACTTTGACGGGATCAAATTCTCATACCAAGAAAGATCTGGAACTACTATTGCTGATACTTTAGCTTCGACAGTTCTTTTGTCTCCTCTAGATTGGAACATTTTTATGGTTTGTCCTATGTTTTTACATCCGTTTGTAAACAATGATGTTGATAATTAATAATATTTAAAGTTGGCAAAAAAATTACATGAACCCAACTCCCACGTAAAGTTAGCTCAATATTCCATATTGTGACAATATTTGAGACTGAAAGAACTAAGACAAAGCCTGCAAGAAATCCAATCTATCTCAAACTGCATGATGTCATGCATTATGCTTTCGTTATGAGCCTTTACTCAAGAAGCACGAATTATCAATTTAGAATGATCAGTTTAACTGGTCGATCAACTTAAAATGTCCGCACTAAATTATTCGTATCTTTTGATTTAGAGTTTAAAATAACAAATCCAACGCCCATGTTAAGCTAGCCTAATTTACTATATTTTGGCAAAATTTAAGAGCGAAATAGCTATGGAAAGCCTCCAAGTAATCCAATCTTCCCCAAATTGCGTGATGCCATGCATTATGCTTCATTTATAATCTTTTACTTAATGAGCAAAAATGATTAGTATAGAGTGATCATTTTAACTAGCAGGAAAACTTTACATGTCTGCACTAAATCGTCTTTAACTTTGAATTTAGAGCTCAAAATAAGATGAATCCAACGCTCACATTTGGCTAGCTCAGTTTTCCATATTTGACAACATTGGAGACTTAAAGAGCTTCGACAAACCCTCAAAGTAATCCAATATATCCCAAATTGCATGATGCCATGCATTATGCTTCATATGTATATTTTTGCTCAATGAGCACCTGTGATTAGTTTAGAATGTTCATTTTAACTGGCCGAGCAACCTGAAATGTCCACAGTAAATTATTAGTAACTTTTGATTTATATTTAAGAATGACACGAATCCAACGCTCAAATAGAGCTAGTTCTATTTTCTATATTCTGAAAACATTTAAGACCAAAATAGTTACGACAAAGCCTCCAAGTATCCAATCTATCCCGAAATGTGGGATACCATGCATTATGCTTCCTTTATACGCCTTTACTCAATGAGCACCAACGATCAATTTAGAATGAACATTTTAACTAGCTGATAAAGTTGACATTTCCGCACTAAATTGTCTTCAAATTTTTATTCAGAGTTCAAAATGACATCAATCCAACGCCAACGTTAAGTTAGCTCAATATTCCATACTGTGATAATATTTGAGACTAAAAGAGGTAAGACAAAGCCTCCAACTAATCCAATCTATCCCATGTATTACGATTTCATTATAAGCCTTTACTCAAGGAGCACCAATGATCTGTTTACAATGACCATTTTAATTGGCTGATCAACTTTACATATCCGCACTACATCGTCCGTAATTTTTGATTTAGAGTTTAGAATGACATGAATCCAACACCAACGTTAAGCTAATTTAATTTTCTATATTGTGACAAAATTTATGACTGAAAGAGCTATGAGAAAGCCTCAAAGTAATCCAATATATCCCAAACTGCGTGATGTCATGTATTATGCTTCATTTGTAAACCTTTACTCTATGAGCACCAAGGATCAGTTTGAATGTTCATTTTAACTGGCCGATCAACTTGACATGTTCGCACTAAAATATCCGTAACTTTTGATTTAGATTTTAAAATAACAAATCTAACGCCCACGTTAAGCTAGCTCAATATTCTTTATTTGAGACAAAATTTAAGAGCGAAATAGTTACGCAAAGCCTCCAAGTAATCCAATCTTCCCCAAACTGTGTGATGCCATGCATTATGCTTCATTTATAAGCCTTTACTTAAGGCACCAATGATCAGTTTAGAGTTATCATTTTAACTAGCAGGAAAACTTGACATGTCCGCACTAAATTGTCTTAAACTTTTAATTTAGAGCTCAAAATGAGATGAATCCAACGCCCACGTTAGGCTTGCTCAGTTTTCCATATTGTGACAACATTTGAGACTGAAAGAGCTTCGACAAAGCCTCAAAGTAATCCAATATATTCCAAACTGCGTGATGACATGCATTATGCTTCATTTGTAAACCTTTGATCCGTGAGCACCAGTGATTAGTTTAGAATGTTCATTTTAACTGGCCAAACAACTTTACATGTCCAAAATAAATTGTCCGAAAATTTTTATTTACATTTCAGAATGACAAGAATCCAACGCCCAAATAAAGGTAGCTTTATTTTCAATATTGTGAAAAAATTTAAGACCAAAATAGATACGACAATGCCTCCATGTATCCAATCTCTCCCAAAATGTGTTATGTCATGCATTGTGCTTTTATTATAAGCCCTTACTCAAGGAGCACCAATAATCAGTTTTGAATGATTATTTTAACCGGCTGATCAACTTTACATATCCACACTAAGTCGTCTATAACTTTTGATTTACAGTTCACAATGAGACGAATCTAGCGCCAACGTTAAGCTAATTCATTTTTTTATATTGTGACAAAATTTAAGACTGAAAGAGCTATGACAAAACCTCAAAGTAATCCGATATATCACGAACTGCGTGATGCCATGCATTGTGCTTCATTTGTAAACCAGTTCTCAATGAGCACCAATGACCAGTTTAAAATGATCAATTTAACCGCCCGATCAACTTGACTGGCCGCACGAAGTCGTCCAAAACTTTTGATTGAGATTTCAAAATGACATGAATCCAACGCTAACATTAAGCTAGCTACATTTTATATATTGTGACAAAATTTAAGATAGAAATAGGTACAACAAAGCCTCCAAGTAATCCAATCTATCCCAAACTTTGTGATGCATGCATTATGCATCATTTATACGCCTTTACTCAATGAGCACAATTGATCAGTTTAGAATGATCATTTTAACTAGCAGATCAAGTTGACATGTCCGCAATAAATCGTCTTTAACTTTTAATTTAGAGTTCAAAATGACATGAATCCAACGCCCACGTAAAGTTAGCTCAATATTCCATATTATGACAATATTTGAGATTGAAAGAGCTACGACAAAGCCTGCAAGTAATCGAATCTATCCCAAACTGCGTGATGCTATGCATTAGGCTTTTGTTATAAGCCTTTACTGAAGGAGCACGAATTATCAATTTAGAATGATCATTTTAACTGGGCGATGAACTTGACATGTCCGCACTAAATTATCCGTATCTTTTGCTGTGAGAGTTTAAAATAAGAAAACCAATGCCCACGTTAAGCTAGCCCAGTATTCAATATTTTGACAAAATTTAAGAGCGAAATAGCTACGCAATGCCTCCAAGTAATCCAATCTTCCCCAAACTGCGTGATGCCATGCAATATGTTTCATTTATAATCCTTTACACAATGAGCACCAATGATCAGTATAAAGTGATGATTTTAACTAGCTGGAAAACTTTACATGGCCTCACTAAATCGTCTTTAACTTTTAATTTAGAGCTCAAAATGAGATGAATCCAACACCTACATTTGTCTAGCTCAGTTTTCCCACCTACATAACGCCCACATTAAGTTATCTCATTATCCCATATTGTGACAATATTTGAGACAGAAAGAACTACGACAAAGCCTCCAAGTATTCCAATATATTCCAAACTGCGTGATGCCATGCATTATGCTTTCATAATAAGCGTTTACTCAAGGAGCACCAATAATCATTTTAACTAGCCGATCAACTTGATATGTCCGCACTAAATCATCTCTAACTTTTGATTTAGAGTTTAGAATTATACAAATCTAACGCCAACGTTAAGCTAGCTCAATTTTCTATATTGTGACAAAGTTTACTACCGAAATAGCTATGACAACGCCTCAAAAATAATCCAATCTATCCCGAACTGCGTGATTCCATGCATTATGCTTCGTTTATACGCATTTCCTCAATGAGCACCAATGATCAGTTTAGAATGATCATTTTAACTAGCTGATCAACTTAACATGTTCGCACTAAAACGTATTTAACTTTTAATTCAGAGCTCAAATGAGATGAATCCAATGCCCATGTTAAGCTAGCTCAATTTTCCATATTGTGACAATATTTAAGACGGAAAGAGCTATGACAAATCCTTAAAGTAATCCAATATATGCCAAACTGTGTGATGCCATGCATTATGTTTCACTAGTAAACCTTTGCTCAATGAGCACCAATGATAAGTGTAGAATGTTCATTTGAACTAGCCGATCAACTTGACATGTCCACATTAAATCGTCCGTAACTTTTGATTTTCATTTCAGAATGACATGAATCCAACGCGCAAGTAAAGCTAGCTCTATTTTATATATTTGACAAAATTTAAGATCGAAATAGCTACAAGAAAGCCCCCAGTTAATCCAATCTATCCCAAACTGCGTGATGCCATGCATTATACCTCATTTATATGCCTTTACTCAATGAGCACCAATGATCACTTTAGAATGATCATTTTAACTAGTAGATCAAGTTGACATGTACACACTAAATCGTTTGTTAACTTTTAATTTAGAGTTCAAAATGACATGAATCTAACACCCACGTTAAGTTAGCTCAATATTCCATATTGTGTAAATATTTCAGAGTTAAAGAGCTATGGCAAAGACTCCAAATAATCTAATCTATCCCAAACTGGGTGATGCCATGTGTTATGCTTCCTTTATAAACCTTTACTCAAGTAGCACCAATGATCAGTTTATAATGATCATTTTAACTGGCCGATCAACCTGACATGTCCGCAGTAAATCGTTCTTAAATTTTGATTTAGAGTTCAGAATGACACGAATCCAATACCCACGTTAATCTAGCAAAATTTTATATATTGTGACAAAATTTAAGACCAAAATAGCTATGAAAAGCCTCCAAGTAATACAATCTATCCTAAACTGTGTGATGCCATGCATTGTGCTTTATTTATACGCCATTACTCAATGAACACCAATGATCAGTTTAGAATGATAATTTTAACTAGCTGATCAACTTGACATGTCCGCCCTAAATCATCTTTAACATTTATTTTCGAGCTTAAAATGAGATGAATCAAACGCCCACGTTAAGCAGGCTGAATTTTCCATATTGTGATAACATTTGAGACTGAAAACGCTACGACAAAGCCTCAAAGTAATCCAATATATACGGATCTACGTGATGTTATGCATTATGATTCATTTGTAAACCTTTGCTCAATGACCCCCAATGATCTATTAAGAATTTTGATTTTTAACTGGCTGATCGACTTGATATGATTTTGATTTAGAGTTCAAATTGACACGAATCCAATGCCCTCATTAAGCTAGCTCAATTTTCTATGTTGTGAAAAACATTTAGACCGAATTAGCTATGACAAAGCCTCCAAGTAATCCAATCTATCCCAAGCTGCGTGATGCCATGCATTATGCTTCATTTATAAGCATTTACTGAAAGAGCACCAATGATCAGTTTAGAATGATCATTTGAACGCTGATCAACTTGACATTTCTACACTAAATCGTCTTGAACTTTTAATTTTGAGCTCAAAACGACATGAATCCAACAACCATGTTAAAATAGCTCAATATTCCATATTGTTACAATAGTTAAAACTGAAAGAGCTACGACAAAGCCTTCAAGTAATCCAATCTATCCTAAACTTTTTGATGCCATGCATTATGTTTTCTTTACAAGCCCTTATTTCAAGGTTACATGTCCGCACTAAATTGTACATAAATTCTGATTTAGAGTCCGAATGACACAAATACAACGTCCACGTTAAGCTAACTCAATTTTCTATATTGTGAAAAAATTTAATACCAAAATATCTATGACAAAGCTTCCAAGTAATCCAATCTATCTCAAACTGCGTGACGCCATGCATTACGCTTTCTTTATAAGCCTTTACTGAAGGAGCACCAATGATCAGTTTAGAATGATCATTTTAAATAGCTGAACAACTTAACATATTGGCAATAAATCATCTTTAACTTTTGGTTTATAGCTCAAAATGATATGAATCCAACTCCCACGTTAAGCTAGCTCAGTTTTCCATATCGTACCAACTTTTGAGACTGAAAGAGCCACGACAAAGCCTCAAAGTAATCCAATGTATCCCAAGCTACGTGATGCCATGTATTATGCGTAATTTATAAGCCTTTACACAAGGAGCACCAATGATCAGTTTAGAATGATAATTTTAATTGGCCAATCAACTTGACATGTCCGCACTAAATCATCCGTAAATTTTGATTTAGAGTTCAAAATGACACGAATCCAACACACATTAAGGTAGCTAAATTTTCTCTATTGTGACAAAATTTAAGACCAAAATAGCTACGACAAAGTAATCAAATCTATCCCACACTTCGTGATGGCATGCATTATGCTTCATTTATACACCTATACTCAATGAGCACTAGTAATCAGTTTAGAATGATCATTTTAACTAGCTGATCAACTTGATATGTCCACACTAAATCATCTTTAACTTTTAATTTAGAGTTCCAAATGACATGAATTCAATGTCCCCATTAAAATAGCTCAATATTCCATATTGTGACAACATTTGAGACTGAAAGAGCTACGACAAAGCCTACAAGTAATCCAACCTATCCCAAATTGCGTGACGCCATACATTACACTTTCTTTATAAGCCTTTACTCAAGGAGCACCAATGATGAGATTAGAATGATCATTTTAACTGGCCGACCAACTTGACCTGTCCAAAGTAAATCATTCATAACTCTTGATTTAGAGTTCAGAATGACACGAACACAATTCCCATGTTAAGCGAGTTCAATATTCTATATTGTGACAAAATTTAAGACAAAAATAGCTAGGGAAAAGCCTCCAAGTAATCCAATATATCCCCAACTGCGTGATGCCATGCATTATGCTTCATTTATATGCCTTTACTCAATGAGCATCAGTGATCAGAATAGAATGATCATTTTAACTAGCTGATCAACTTGATATGTCCGCACTAAATCGTCTTTAAGTTTTAATTTACAGCTCAAAATGGCATGAATCCAATGTCCACGTTCAAATAGCTCAATATTCCATATTGTGACAATATTTGAGACTGAAAACGCTCCGATAAAGCCTCCAAGTAATCCAATCTATCCCAAACTGCGTGACGCCATGCATTACGCTTTCTTTATAAGCCTTTACTCAAGGAGAACCAATAATCAGTTTAGAATGATCATTTTAACTGGCCGATCAACTTTACATGTCCGCACTAAATTGTCAGTAAATTGTGATTTAGAGTTCAGAATGACACGAATCCAACGCCCACATTAAGCTGGCTTAATATTCAATATTGTGACAAAATTTAAGACCCGAAAAGCTAGGAAAAAGCCTCCAAGTAATACAATGTCTCCCAAAGTATGTGACGCCATGCATTACGCTTTCTTTATAAGCCTTTACTGAAGGAGCACCAATGATCAGTTTAGAATTATCATTTTAACTGGCCGATCAACTTGACATGTCCCCACTAAATTGTTCGTAAATTTTGGATTTATAGTTCAAAATGACACGAATCCAACGCCCACGTTAATCTAGCTCAATTTTCTATATTGTGATAAAATTTAAGACCCACATAGCTATGAGAAAGCCTCCAAGTAATCCAATCTATCCCTAACTACGTCATACCCTGCATTATGATTAATTTATACGCCTTTACTCAAGGAGCACCAATGATCAGTTTAGAATGATCACACTAACTAGCAGATCAAGTTGACATGTCCGCACTAAATCTTCTTTAATTTTTAATTTGGAATCAAAATGAGAAGAATCCAACGTCCACGTTCAGTTGGCTCAATATTCCATATTTTGACAATATTTGAGAGTGAAAGAGCTACGACAAAGCCTCCAAGCAATCTAATCTATTATGAACTGCGTGATGCCATGCATTACGCTTTCTTCATAAGCCTTTAGTCCAGGAACACCAATGATCAGTTAAGAATGATCATTTTAACTGGAAGATCAACTTGACATGTCCACACTAAATCGTACGTAACTTTTGATTTAGAGTTCTGAATGACAAGAATCTAATGCCCACGTTAAGCTAGCTCAATTTTTATATTGTGAAAAAAATTTAAGACCCACATAGCTATGAGAAAGCCTCCAAGTAATCCAATCTATCCCTAACTACGTGATACCCTGTATTATGATTAATTTATACGCCTTTACTCAAAGAGCGCTAGTGATCAGTTTAGAATTATCATTTTAACTAGCTGATCAATTTGACACGTCTGCACTAAATCGTCTTTAACTTTTAATTTAGAGCTCAAAATGAGATGCATCCAACGCCCACGTAAAAATAGCTCAATATTCGATATTGTGGCAATATTTGAGACTGAAAGAGCTACAACAAAGCCTCAAAGTAATCCAATATAACCCAGACTGCGTGATGCCATGCATTATGCTTCATTTGTGAACCATTGCTCAATGAGCACCAATGATCAATTTAGAATGTTCATTTTAACTAGCTGTTCAAGTTGACATGTCCGCACTAAATCGTCCATAACTTTTGATTTACATTTCAGAATGACACGAATCCAAGTGATGTCAACTTGTGACAAAATTTAAGAGCTCAATTTTCTATATTGTGACAAAATTTAAGACCGAAATAGCTACGACAAAGCTTCCAAGTAATCCAATCTATCCCAAGTGATGTGATCTTGATGAGGATCAAGCCGCTGATCAACTCCAAATGGTTGTGGAAGAGTGGATGAATGGATTGAAAATTTGGAATGGGCTAAACGATGGTGTCACTTGCGGATGTGTGAACTCTTAATTGGATGGATCTGAGAACAAGGGGAAATGGATGATACTTGTCAAGGATAGTGGAATATCCTTGGATTATCTACTTGCTCTTTGTGAATCACAAAGGTGAGGCACGTTGGGCAAGGGGTGAATAGAATTGAAACTTGCAAGGGTAATGAAGATCCTTTAACTTTCGGCTTTTGAGAGGAATGAGAAAGTGTTCTAAAATTTCTTATTCAAGAATATGATCGAATGAGTTTAAGAAGGAGATTTGCTATTAAAATTTTTGATAATTCAGAAAGAAGGATACAAGAGAGTGCTTATAGTAGTCTAGGAAATTGAAAATGACTCCTAAAATTCTACCAAAACATTAAAGGAAATACTTAGGGACTTACAACGACTACTAAGACAAAGACTAATAAATAAATAATGTTTTGACTTGATTCTTCCTCTCATATTTCGTGGATGATGAGATAGAATGGGTCTTGATTCACCAAGAGGCTGTGGTAAAGTACATTGGGCTTGCCTCATTAAAAAATTATCTTACGAGACCCATTTGGACAAAACCAAGAATATGGAAAAAGAGTACAGTCCAAGGCACCTCTCTTGGTGAGGTTTGGGTGGCTTGAATCACAACCAATGTGGTTGGATTAGCACACACTAAAATTGTCTGAATGGTGTTTAGAAGATGATGTAGTGTTGTGTTAAGATTGGGTTGCTTGGATTTGGTAATGGGGCAATTGAAGATTTTTAGGCTTTCATCTCCAATATCCGTGGGTTCTAGCTGCTCATTAACATCTTTAGTGGCTTCTTCCTCCTCTGATTCAATCTGCTCCTTAGGTTGTGGTTCTTTGCTGGCCATGCTCAAATCATCCTCCCCCAGTTGAGAAGGATTTGACCTCAAATCTGTTTCATCTGCAAAATATGGAACCAAATCAGTAATATTGAACCTTGAACTCACTTGGTACTTACCATGAAGATCCAGCTGGTAGGCATTATCAATGATCTTCTTGATGACTTTGAATCGGCCATCAATCCTAGGTACTAGCTTTGATTTCCTTTCACTCGGAAATCTATCTTTGTGGAAATGGATCCACACCAAGTCTCCTTCCTCAAATGCTAACTCCTTTCGGCCTTCATTGTCTTGTTGAGCGTATATCTTAGTCTTATTTTCAATATTGAGCTGAGCCTTCTCATGAATTGTTTAACCAACTCAGCCTTTTATTTCCATCAAGGCTTGGTCTTTCACTCAAAGCTAATGGGATTAGATCCCAAGGTGAGATGGGACTGAACCCATAAACAATTTCGAATGGTGAGTACTTAGAAGCAGTATGCCTAGCATGATTATATGCGAATTCAGCATGAGGCAAGCATTCTTCCCAAGTCCTAAGTTTCTTTTTAATCAAAGATCTTAACAAAGTAGAGAAGGTTATATCAACTACTTCAGTTTGACCATCTGATTGCAGGTGAAAAGTTATGGAGAAACAAAGTTTAGTTCCTAGCTTAAACCAAAGTGTTTTCCAAAACTACCTGAGGAACTTAGTGTCTCTATCTGATACTCTTGTCCTAGGCATGCCATGAAGTCTCACTATCTCCTTAAAGAATAATTCGGAAATGTTAACGGCATCATCCGTCTTATGACAAGGAATAAAGTGAGCCGTTTTGGAAAATCTATCAACTACAACAAACATAGAATGCTTTCCAGTCTTAGTTCTAGGAAATCCAACAACAAAATCCATAGAAATATCATGCCAAGGGTGCAAAGTTATAGGAAGAGGGGTATACAAACCGTGCTTTTCGATTGTGGATTTGGCTTGCTTGCAAGTTACACATCTTTGGCAAGCTTTCTCAACATCACTCCTCATGTGTGGCCAAAAGAAGTGTTCGTGCAATACATTTAATGTTTTTTCCATGCCAAAGTGACCCATAAGACCACCTGAATGTGCTTCCTTAACAAACAAGTCTTGCAAAATTATGTGAACCTCCCAAGGAATGCACTTCTGGATGTGGTTGAGATAGGCTTTGCAACAGAATGAATCGAAATTCAATCTGTTCAAAGGTTGTGGATTAAAGGGTCACACAGTAGTTGCGGAAAGACTACTGATTTACCTAAGATAGTAGCTTAGATATTACACACTAAGGCTACTAAATGTTGACTGAAGGATATTATACACCAACAATCAGATTAAGAAGAGAATCACTCTCAAACTTAAGAAAAGAAGCTGTTTTTATTTGAAAAGTTGAATGATCAAGTTTACAACTGAAAGCCCCTATTTATACTATAAGGGGACCTAAATATGAGGAGCCTACAACATTAAATTGGTTACAATTACAAGGGAAGACTTGACCAAAGACCTTGACCAAAGACCTTGACCAAAGACCTTGACTTCATTAACTCTTATTTTGACTATGAATGTAGACACTTCCCCCCCCCCTTTGATGACGCCAATTTTGAGCATTTTTAATTGAACTCCTTTTGATTTTAAACAACAAATTGGGCTGGTTGTAATGTGATTCATTTGCCTCATTAAAAACCTTACCAAGAAAACCCAATGGGAGAAAACTTGGATAAGGGAAAAAGAGTACAAATGGATCACATACCCATTTGTATGCTTTCTTGAGCTTGAACTAAAATCAGAGTGCTTTTAGGCACTTCTCCATTCAAGCTCAAGTGAATTTGTTGTGCATTCTCCTTGTTGAGCATGCTGCTGATTGCCTCTTTGAGTTTCTTACCCTTGGCTCGGGTTAATGGTCCAGCTGGTAGTGCAAGAGCTTCTTCATGTTCCACTGGTTCATTCCTAGCCATGAGCTTCTCCTTTTGTGTGCTTTCCATGCTCGTATCATCCCCCTCCTCTTGAAAAGGATTTGACCTCAAATCTGGTTCATCTGCAATGAAAGGCACAAGATCAGAAACATTGAAGCTTGAACTCACATTATACTTACCTTGAAGATCAATTATGTAGGCGTCTTTGCTGATCTTCTGAACTATCTTGAAAGGTCCATCTATTCTGGGCATAAGTTTGGATTTCCTTTCTGATGGAAATCTTTCTTTCCTCAAGTGAACCCACACGAGGTCTCGCACCTCAAATACCATTTCACGTCTTCCTTTGTTGGCCTTTCTTGCATATTGTTGGGTTCTGGCCTCAATATTCTTCCTTGCATTCTCATGGATCTGTTTAACAATCTCAGCTTTTCTTTTTCCATCAATACTAGCTATTTCACTTAAAGGCAAAGGGGTTAGATCCAAAGGAGATAAAGGATTGAAACCATACACAATTTTAAAAGGAGAATACTTAGAAGCAGAATGTACAGAATGGTTATATGCAAATTCAGCATGTGGTAAACATTCTTCCCATGTTCTAAGTTTTCGTTTGATTAATGCACGCAATAAAGTAGACAAAGTTCTATTAACTACTTCAGTTTGACCATCCGTTTGTGGGTGACATGTTGTAGAGAATACCAACTTAGTTCCTAACTTAGACCAAAGAGTTTTCCAAAAGTAACTCAAAAACTTAGTGTCTCTATCAGAAACTATGGTCCTAGGCATTCCATGCAAGCGAACTACCTCTTTAAAGAACAGACTGGCTATATGCAATGCATCATCAGTCTTGTGACATGCTATAAAATGATCCATCTTAGAGAATCTCTCAACCACAACAAAGATAGAATCTTTTCCTGTCTTAGTTCTAGGCAAACCAACCACAAAGTCCATTGATATGTCAATCCATGGATGAGTAGGAATGGGTAAGGGAGTGTACAAACCGTGGGGTTGAACCTTAGACTTAGCCTGTTTGCATGTAACACACCTTGCACAGATTCTTTCTGCGTCTCTCTTCATGTGTGGCCAATGGAAATGATCTTGCATGACCTTAAGTGTTTTGGCAACTCCAAAATGCCCCATCAGTCCTCCTCCATGAGCTTCCCTAACTAACAAGTCTCGAATAGAACAGTTAGGCACACATAATCTATTATCATAAAATAGGAACCCTTCATGCCGATAGTATTTTCCTGAAGCAAACTTTTTGCTAGTATTGTATACATCTTTAAATTCAGGATCAGTTTCATATAGCTCTTTAAGCTGTTCAAAACCTAACAACTTAGCATCAAGAGTAGAGATTAAGGCATACCTCCTTGACAATGCATCTGCCACAACATTCTCTTTACCTTGTTTGTATTTAATGACATACGGAAATGTTTCTATGAACTCAACCCACCGTGCATGCCTTTTGTTCAGCTTCTGTTGGCCCTTAAAGTGCTTGAGTGACTCATGATCAGTGTGAATCACGAACTTCTTAGGCCACAAGTAGTGTTGCCAAGTTTGCAAAGCACGGACCAAGGCGTACAATTCCTTGTCGTAGGTTGGATAGTTGAGGGTGGCTCCTCCAAGCTTCTCACTGAAATCGGCTATAGGTTTCTTATCCTGCATCAAAACAGCTCCAATACCTATACCAGAAGCATCACATTCTATCTCAAAGGTTTTAAGAAAATCAGGTAAAGATAGAAGAGGTGCATGTGTAAGCTTTTCTTTCAAAGCTTGGAATGAGCTTTCTTGAGCTTGTCCCCATTTGAATCCTACGTCTTTCTTGATTACTTCCGTAAGTGGGGCAGCAATAGTGCTAAAATCCTTGACAAAGCGTCTATAGAAGCCAGCTAGCCCATGGAAACTTTTCACTTCTCCTACTGTTTTTGGACTTGGCCATTCCTTAATAGCTTTGACCTTCTCCTCATCAACCTTAATACCATCTGCACTTATAACAAAGCCTAGGAACACAATGTTATCTGTACAAAAAGTGCATTTCTTAAGATTGGCATATAGTTTTTCTTTTCTAAGAACGCTTAGAACCAATGTCAAATGACTAGCATGCTCTTCTAGATTCTTGCTGTAGATTAAGATGTCATCAAAGTATACTACAACAAAGACTCCTATGAAAGCTCTAAGAACATGATTCATCAACCTCATGAAAGTACTAGGTGCATTTGTTAACCCAAATGGCATGACTAACCATTCATATAATCCATGCTTAGTTTTAAATGCAGTTTTCCATTCATCTCCTTCCTTCATGCGTATTTGATGGTACCCACTCTTAAGATCTATCTTAGAAAAGATTCTGGAACCATGCAATTCATCAAGCATGTCGTCTAACCTAGGGATTGGATAGCGATACTTTACCATGATGTTGTTGATTGCTCTACAATCAACACACATGCGCCACCTGCCATCTTTCTTTGGCACAAGTAGAACTAGCACAGCACAAGGACTCATGCTCTCCCTGATGTAGCCCTTCTCCATTAGCTCATTAACTTGCCTTTGTAGCTCCTTAGTCTCAACGGGGTTGGTTCTATAAGCTGGTGTATTTGGTAGTGAGGCTCCAGGTACAAAATCAATCTGATGTTCAATGACTCTGATGGGTGGTAGCCCCTTTGGATTGTCTTCTGGAAAGACATCTTCATAATCCTGCAAAATAGAAGTCACTTCACTCGGTAATACCGGTGCAACGTTAGTTAAGCTCATGAGAGCTTCCTTATAGATAAACAAAAGAACAGGTTGTTGTGAGAAGAGAGCCTTCTTAACTCCACCAGTCCTCACAAAGAAACTTGAGTGCTTCTTGTTCTTGTTCTCACAGCCTCTGTCACTTTTGGTGCTTATGGTTTCCTTTGAAGTTCCAGCTGTTTTCCTTTGCTCCAACACGAGCTGATCTTGGTACACCTCCTGTGGTGTCATAGGAACAAGTGTGATCTTCTTACCTTTGTGTTCAAACGAGTGTTGGTTGGTGTAACCATCATGAATGACCTTTCGATCAAATTGCCATGGTCTTCCAAGCAGAATGTGGCCAGCCTCCATTGGTAAAACATCACAAAGGATCTCATCTTGGTACTTTCCAATGGTTATAGGTACCTTGACTTGGCTGCTTACCTTCATTTCGCCACACTCATTAAGCCATTGCAGCTTATACGGCTTTGGGTGCTTGAACACTTCTAGACCTAACTTGTTTACCATAGTTTCACTAGCCACGTTAGTGCAGCTGCCTCCATCAATAATGATGCTGCAAACCTTTCCTTGGACGTGGCATCTTGAGTGAAACAGGTTCTCTCTTTGCTCATGTTCTTTGGTTTTGTTTTGTACGCTTAGGGTTCTTCTTGTTACCAATAATTCTCCTGCCATAGGAGGTACAAGATGCTCTTCTGAAGAATCAGAAAAGAATTCTTCTTCCTCAGATTCTATTTCACCATTATCCAACAGAATCATGACCTTCTTGTTGGTGCATTCATTCGCATAATGCCCTCTTCCTTGGTAGTTGAAACACTTCACATCTCTTGTTCTAGTAGATGTAGTAGCTTCAGATTTTCCCTTGACGTCTTGAGTGGTTGTTGAAGGTTTGGAATCAACTTTAGCAATCTGTTTTCCTTCCCTTTGGTAGCTAGGCTTATTGTTAGCTGCTCCATAGCTTGGCCTAGTATAACTTTTCTTTTTAGCTGATGTTCTACCAGTATAGCTTTATGCAACATTTCCTCTAGCTCCACATAATGTTCCAGCTCCATTCTATCTTGAATGTCACGATTAAGTCCTCCTAAAAATCTTGCCATAGTAGCTTCTCTATCTTCTGAAATCTCTGCCCTGATCAAGAGGGTTTCCAACTCCTGGTAATAGTCCTCAACACTTCGGCTTCCTTGATTGAGTCTCCTTAGCTTTTGGTGAAGTTCACGGTGGTAATGGCTGGGCACAAACCTTTTCCTCATTATGGCTTTCATCTCAGCCCATGTTTCTACTGGATACTCACCATAACGTCTTCTGGAAGTCACCAATTGATCCCACCAGCTGAGTGCATACTCATAAAACTCAGTAGCAGCTACGCGGACCTTGTTGAGCTCGGAATAGTGTTGACAATCAAACAGCAGCTCGATCTTTTTCTCCCATTCCAGGTAAGTTTCTGGATCATTTTTGCCATATAATGATGGTATCTTAAGTTTAAGACCTCCTAAGGTGTCATTAGGCTGACCCCTTTCTTTTCTTACACGCCTAGGCCTCCTTTGGGTTCTCCTACTTCCTTCACTGCCACGGCTATAGTAGGATTCTGTTTCTTCATTTTGGCCACGTCTTAAGGGATTCCTAGTTCTCCTTGGGCCTCCTTCAGTGTTACTATTGTTCTGAACATCATCAAGCCGCAAATGAATGGCTTCCAGCTCTATTTGTAATGCTTTCTTCATTTCTGCTACTAGAGCCTCCATTAACAAGTTTGGTGCTTCTGAAGTTTGATTTGCTTCTGACAGAGCTACAAATGCACTTGACAAATACGTTAAAAATACCTGTTCTGAAAAAAAAAATTTGATAGAAGATGAAGAGTTGCAAGTGTGTTATTTTCTAATATGAAAATGCAATGGGTTGGGGTCGATTTTAATGTTATAAACTGATGTAATATTGGATAAAAACAACAATGCAATTATATGAATAGGTTTTTTTGGATTAATCAACTGATGCAAATCGATACACAAGCAGATGCAAACTAAACAGGTGGAAATAAAGAGATAGAGAGATCAGTGATAGGGATAACCGATCAGAAGTGTGCTCTGATACCAAATGATGCGAACCTCCCAAGGAATGCCTTTCTGGATGCGGTTGAGATAGGCTTTGCAACAGAATGAATCGAAATTCAATCTGTTCAAAGGTTGTGGATTGAAGGGTCACACAGTAGCTGCGGAGAGACTACTGATTTACCTAAGATAGTAGCTTAGATATTACACACTAAGGCTGCTAAATGTTGACTGAAGGATATTACACACCAACAATCAGATTAAGAAGAGAATCACTCTCAAACTTAAGAAAAGAAGCTGTTTTTATTTGAAAAGTTGAATGATCAAGTTTACAACTGAAAGCCCCTATTTATACTATAAGGGGACGTAAATATGAGGAGCCTACAACATTAAATTAGTTACAATTACAAGGGAAGACTTGACCAAAGACATTGACCAAAGACCTTGACTTCATTAGCTCTTATTTTGACTATGAATGTAGACATTCCCCCCCCCCTTTGATGATGCCAATTTTGAGCATTTTTAATTGAACTCCTTTTGATTTTAAACAACAAATTGGGCTGGTTGTAATGTGATTCATTTGCCTCATTAAAAACCCTTACCAAGAAAACCCAATGGGAGAAAGCTTGGATAAGAGAAAAAGAGTACAAATGGATCACATACCCATTTGTATGCTGTCTTGAGCTTGTACTAAAATCAGAGGGCTTTTAGGCACTTCTCCATTCAAGCTCAAGTGAATTTGTTGTGCATTCTCCTTGTTGAGCATGCTGCTGATTGCCTCTTTGAATTTCTTACCCTTGGCTCGGGTTAATGGTCCAGCTCGTAGTGCAAGAGCTTCTTCATGTTCCACTGGTTCATTCCTAGCCATGAGCTTCTCCTTTTGTGTGCTTTCCATGCTCGTATCACAAAAAAGAGTTAGGTACACATAACCGGTTATCATAGAACAAGAAGCCTTCATTCTTAAAGTATTTTCCAGTACCAAACTTCTCACAACAAGCATAAATATACTTAAAATCAGCATCAGTAGCATATAAATCTTTCATTTGCTCAAACCCTAGCACTTTAACATCTAAAGAGTTCAAGAGCACATACCTCCGAGAAATAGCATCGGCTACTACATTCTCTTTACCTTTCTTGTATTTATTACATAAGGGAAGGTCTCAATGAATTCGACCCACCTAGCATGTATTTTGTTCAGCTTTTGTTTCCCTTTGAGATGTTTGAGTGACTCATAGTCGGTATGGATGACAAACTCCTTGGGCCGGAGATAATGTTGCCATGATTGCAAGGCCTGACAAGCACATATAGTTCTTTTTCATAGGTTGGGTAATTGAGTGTGGCCGCTACAAGTTTCTCAATAAATTAGGCTCCAGTACCAACTGCTGAGACATCACATTCAATTTCAAATTTTTTATCAAAGTTAGGAAGAGATATCACCGGGGAATGTGTGAGCTTGTCTTTCAAGGTTTGGAACGCCTCCTCTTGTGCCTGCTGCAACTTAAATCCCACATTCTCTTTGATAACCTGAGTGAGTGGAGCTGCTATAGTGCTAAACTCCATGACAAATCTCCCGTAAAACCCAGCTAGGCCATGGAAGCTTCTCACTTCCCCAACATTGTTTGGACTCGGCCACTCCTTAATTGCTTTTATCTTTTCTTTGTCAAACTTAATACCATCCGTACTCACAACAAAACCTAAGAAGACAAGGTTAGCTGTTCCAAAAGTACATTTCTTAATACTAGCATACAAGGTTTCCTTTCTAAGCACTTCAAAAACCTTTCTGAGGTGTTCTACATGATTATCTAAGCTTCGGCTAAAAACTAGAATGTCATCAAAGTATACTACCACAAAATGACCTATGAATTTCCTAAGGACATGGTTCATCAACCTCATGAAGGTACTAGGTGCATTTGTCAAGCCAAAAGGCATTACTAACCACTCATATAAACCTTGTTTAGTTTTAAATGCAGTTTTCCACTCATCACTTTCTTCCAGCCTAATTTGGTGATAACCACTCTTAACATCTACCTTAGAGAAGATGCTAGAAATATGCAATTCATCTAACATATCATCTAATCTAGGTATAGGATAGCGATACTTTACAGTGATATTGATGATGACTCTGCAATCAACACACATTCTCCAGCTTCCATCCTTTTTTGGGACAAGCAAAGCAGGTACAGCACACGGGCTCATACTTTCGCAGATATGTCCTTTCTCCATGAGTTCAGTGACTTGCTGTTAAAGCTCCTTGGTCTCCAGGGGGTTGGTTCTGTAGGCTGGCTTGTTAGGAAGAGATGCTCCTGGTAGAAAGTCATTTTGGTGCTCAATTCCTCGAATTGGTGGTAAGCCTTGCGGTTGCTCCTCCAGAAAAACATCTTTAAATTCCTGCAAAAGAAGTTGACTTTTGCTAGGAATGTCTTGCATAGATTGGTTAGTATGAAAGCATTCTTTAAGCACAAAGAGTAGGTGTGGTAAGCTACTCCCTGGGTTGGACATAATCATAAAATTAGTCGGTTATTTGGCTGGTGGCTAGGTTTGCGGTGTGGCGGAGCCGTCGGCATGGGGTTTGCTTTTGGGTTTGGATTGGGTTTTGTTTTTCTTTAAATCTCTCCGATCTAAATGAACCTCTTGTGGGGATAAAGGTACTAAGATATGTTTCTTTTCTTTAAACTCAAATGAGTACCTATTAGTAAACCCATCATGAATAACCCTTCTATCCAATTGCCAAGGTCTACCTAACAAGATGTGACCAGCATCCATGGGTAAAACATCACACAAAACCTCATCTTCATATTTTTCTATGGACAAAGGAACTACGACCTGGTTCTCTACTTCTAGCTCACCCTCATCATTAAGCCATTGCAACTTATAGGGTGTAAACCTCTTAATAATCTCTAATCCTAACTTTTTTACCATAATCTCACTAGCTACATTGGTACAGCTACCTTCATCTATCACTAAGCTACAGACCTTACTCTTAACTAGAAAACGAGTGGGGAATAGGTTCTCTCTTTGCTCATTCTTTTCTGTCCTATTTTGTAAGTTTAGAGTTCTCCTAGTGACTAAGAGTTGTCCAGCATGGAGCATCCGAATGGTCATCCTCTGATTCTACCTCACTATTAGCCCTAATAACTATGGTTCTATTATTGGTACATTCCCTAGAGTAGTGACCAAAGCCCTTACACTTAAAAGACTAAATTTCCCTAGCTTTGGCACTATAACCCATATCCATTCCCTTAAGTTTCGAATCTTCTACCTTAGGTTCAGTGAAAGGCTTGTAATCTTTGCTAGATTTATCCTCCTAAGATTGTCTAAACCTAGTAGAACTAAATCCGGGTTTAGGGTTTTTTCTTAAGTTGTTTTTCGAACATGATAGCCTTATGGAGAAGTTCTTCTATTTTGACATAATGGTTAACCTCTAGCCTATCTATGATTTCCCTTTTAAGGCCAACCACAAAACTAGCCATAGTAGCTTCACTATCCTCTTGAACAGCAGCCCTAAACAATAAGGTTTCCATCTCCTTAAAGTACTCTTCTACGGTTCTAGATCATTGAGATAGGTTTCTAAGCTTAAAGTGAAGTTCCCTGTGGTAGTGGCTTGTTATAAACCTTTTCCTCATGATTACTTTCATCTGGTTCCACGAATCTATAGGCAAATCCCCAGCCTTTCTCCTAGAAGTAACTAATTGATCCCATCAACTTAAGGCACAATCTTTAAAAGCGGTTGGTGCTACTCTAACCTTACTATCCTAAGTGTTTTCCTTACAATCAAAGACTATTTGTATCTTATTTTCCCACTCTAGATACTCCTCAGGGTAATTATTTGCATGGAAAGAGGGAATCTTGATTTTAAGGCCAGCCAAAGGATTGCGAGGAATCGGTTGGTTATTCCTATGTGGTTGGTCGTCTCTTGGCCGCCTTCTCCTAGGGTTATGTGACCTCGATGAGTGACTGTAGTATTTCTCAGTATCAGAAGGTGGCTGGTTTATCCTAAGTCAGTCATTGATGGATGTTGTTATTTCAGCTCTCATGGTTTCCATACTTTCATCCATCATGGCATTAAAGGAATCAAGGAGTTGTTTGTTGGAGTTTGAGGATTCTTCTCCATTATTGCTAGTTCCTACCATGGTACCTGAAAAACTCAGACAACTAAACAAGTAAAAGGTTCAAAGTAAAACACAGAAACTGACACAACAATTCGCTGAAACAAAGCCACAAGAACAAAGACAAACCCTAGCAAATCATGTTCTAGACCCTTTGAACTCCGGTTTTGAAATGGGTGAGTCTACCAACTTTAGATTCGATTTGAAAAGTTTTTAATTGGTATGCCAGGTTCTATTAAGTCTTAAGAACAAGTTTAATTCAGGTTTTAATCGCTAAAATATTCAAACAAAAGGTAATAAACTCGGATTAACAAAAACAGTTTCTTAGAACCTCAACGGTGCCGATTGGGTGTTTCCCAAATTTTGTCCTTTAGAAATCGGTTCTAAACTATTTTCAAGTTAATTTCCAGGTTTTTCAAAGATCTAAGATCAAGTTTAAACAAGAAACAAACCCAGAAACATTTTAAAACAAATCGCAAAAAGAAGGCGAAAGGTTACAAAACGTTTTCGCAAGAATACGAAAGGGTGCAAACGGGTTTGTTGAGAAACAACCTGGTTTGGAGTGGTCTCTGATACCACTTTATGTGATCCTGATGAGGATCAAGCCCCTGATAAACTCCAAATGGTTTTGTAAGAGTGGATGAATGGATTGAAGTTGCGGAATGGGTGAAACGATGATTTATCTTGCGGATGTGTGAGCTCTTAAGTGGATGGGTCCGAGAACAAGTGGAAATGGATGATACTTCTCAACGATGGTGGAAAATCCTTGGACTGTCTGCTTGCTCTGTTTGAATGACAAAGGCCAGGAACGTTGGGCAAGGGGTGAATCGAATTGAAACTTCCAAGGGTGATGAAGATCCCTTAGACTTTCGGTTATTGAGAGGAATGAGAAAGTGTTCTAAAATTCCTTATTCAAGAGGATGATCAAACGAGTGTACGAAGGGATTTGCTATTAAAATGTTTGATGATTCAGAAAGAAGCATACAAAAGAGAGTACTTATAGTAGTGTAAGAAATTGAAAATGACTCCTAAAATTCTACCAAAATATTAAAAGAAATACTTAGGAAATTACAAAGACAACTAAGACAACGACTAAGAAGTAAATAATGTTTTGACTTGATTCTTCCTCTCTTATTTCATGGATGATGAGATAGAATGGGCCTTGATTCATCAAGAGGTTGTGGTAAATTAACTTGGGCTTGCGTCATTAAAAACCTATCTGAGAAAATCCATTGGGACAAAACTAAGAATAAGGAAAAATAGTACAATACAAGGCACCTCTATTGTTGAGGTTTACGTGGCTTGACTCAGGACCAATGTGGTTGGATTAGAATACACTAAACTGGACTTAATGGTGTTGAGAAGCTGCTGTAGTGTTGTCTTAAATTTGGCCTTCTTGGATCGGGTAATGGGGCCATTGAAGTTTGTAGGCTTTCATCTCCAATATCTGCGGGTTCTAGCTACTCCCTGGCATCTTTAGTGGCTTCTTCCTCCTCAAGGAGCAAAATTTATCAGTTTGGAATGATCATTTTAACTGGCCGATCAACTTGACATATCAGCAAAAAATCATCGATAACTTTTGAATTAAAGTTCATAATGACATATATCCAAAGCTATCGTTAAGCTAGCACAATTGACCATATTGTGATTAAATTTGATACTAAAGAGCTACACAAAGCCTCAAAGTAATCAAATGTATCCTAAACTGCGTTATGTTATGCATTATGCTTCATTTATATGCCTTCACTAAAGAAACAACAATAATCAGTTTAGAATGTCATTTTAACTACCTGATAAACTTAACATGTCTACACTAAATCGTCTTTAACTTTTGGGTTAGAGCTCAAAATGATATGAATTCAACTCCCACATTAAGCTAACTCAATTTTTTCACATTGTGACAACATTTGAGGCTGAAAGAGCTACGAAAAAGCCTCAAAGTAATCCAATATATCCCGAACTACGTGATGCCATGCATTATGCTTCATTAATAAGTCTATACTCAAATCAGTTTAGAATGATCATTTTAACAGGCCGATCAACTTGACATGTACGATCTAAATCGTCTGTAACTTTTTATTTAGAGTTCATAATGACACGAATCCAACGCACACGTTAAGCTAACTCAATTTACTATAATGTGATAAAATATAAGACAAATATAACTACGACAAAGCCTTCAAGCATTCAATTCTATCCCAAGATGTGTGCTGCCATGCATTATGCTTCATTTATAAGCCTTTACTCAAGGAGCACCAATGATCTGTTCAGAATGATCATTTTAACTAGCTGATCAACTTGACATGTGTGCACTAAATCATCTTTAACTTTTGATTTAGAACTCAAAATAACATGAATACAACGCCCGCGTTAAGCTAACTCAATTTTTCATATTGTGACAACATTTGAGACTGAAAGAGCTACAACAAAGCCTCCAAGTAATCCAATGTATCCCAAACTGCGTGATGCCATGCATTATGCTTCATTTATAAGCCTTTACTCAAGGAGCACCACTGACCAGTTTATAATGATCATTTTAACTGGCGGATCAACTTGACCTATCCGCACTAAATCGTCCGTAAATTTTGATTTAGAGTTACGAATGATGTGAATCCAACGCCCACGCTTAGCTAGCTCAACTTTCTATATTGTAACAACATTTGAGACTGAAAGAGCTACGATAAAACCACCAAGTAATCCAATGTATCCCAAACTGTGTGATGCCATGCATCATGCTTCATTTATAATTCTTTACTTCAGGAGCACCAATGATCATTTTAGAATGATCATTTTAATTTGCTGATCAACTTGACATGTCCACAGTAATCGTCCGCAACTTTTGATTTGGAATTCAAAATGAAACGAATTCAACGCCCACATTAAGCTAGCTTCATTTTCAATATTGTGACATAATTTAAGTTTGAAATAGCTACGACAAAGCCTCCAAATAATCCAATATATCCCAAATTTCCTGAAAGCCTCCATATAATCTAATATATCCCAAGCAGCGTGATGCCATGCATTATGCTTCAATTATAAGCCTTTACTCAAGGAGCACCAATGATCAGTTTAGAATGATCATTTCAACTAGACGATCAACTTGACATGTCCGCACTAAACCGTTCGTCACTTATGATTTAGAGTTCAGAATGACACTATTGATCAATTTAGAATGATCATTTTAACTGGCAAATCAAATTATTTTACTAAATCGTTCGTAAATTTTGATTTGGAGTTCAGAATGAAACGAATCCAATGATCACATTAAGCTAGCGCAATTTTCTATATTGTGACAACATTTGAGACTAAAAGACCTATGAAAAAGCCTCCAAGTAATCCAATGTATCCCTAACTGGGTGATGCCATCCATTATGCTTCATTTATAATCCTTTAGTCAATGAGCACCAATGATTAGTTTAGAATGATCGTTTTAACCAGCTGATCAACTTGATATGCCCGCACTAATTCATCTTTAACTTTTGATTTAGAGCTCAAAATGACATGAGTCAACGCCCATGTTAAGCTAGTTCAATTTTCATATTGTGACAACATTTTAGACCGAAAGAGCTACGAAAAAGCCTACAAGTAATCCAAGCTACCCCAAACTGCGTGTTGCAATGCATTATGATTTATTTATGAGCCTTTAATTAAGGAGCACCAATGATATGTTTAGAATGATCATTTTAACTGGCCGATCAACTTGACATGTCCGCACTAAATCGTCCGTAACTTTTTATTTAGAGTTTAGATTGACACGAATCCAATGCCCACGTTAAGCTAGCTCAGTTTTTCTTATTGTGACAACATTTGAGACTGAAAGAGCTACGAAAAAGCCTCCAAGTAATCCAATGTATCCAAAACTGCGTGATGCCATGCATTATGCTTCATTTATAAGCCTTTGCTCAAGGAGCACCAACGATCAGTTTAGAATGATCATTTTAATTGGCCAATCAACTTGACATGTCCGCACTAAATCGTTTGTAACTTTTGATTTCAAGTTTAGAATGACACGAATCCAACGCCGACGTTAAGCTAGATCAATTTTCCATATTGTGAGAACATTTGAGACTGAAATAGCTACAACAAAGCTTCCAAGTAATCCAACAAAGCTTCCATGTATTATGCTTCAGTTATAAGCCTTTACCCCAAAACCTAAGATCGTTGCTTCCATTGTTGATATCAAGGCAAACCTCCTTGATAATGCATCGGCTACCACATTATCCTTGCCCTTCTTGTACTTGATGATGTAAGGGAAGGTCTTGATGTACTCCATCCACCTAGCATGTCTCCTCTTGAGGTTGTTTTTCCCTCTAAGATGTTTGAGTGTCGTGATCAGTGTTGATCAAAAACTCCTTGGACAACAAATAGTGTTGCCAAGTCTCCCAGGCTCGGACTAGGGCGTAGAGCTCCTTGTCGTAGGTGGGGTAGTTTAGTGAGGCCCCACCTTACTTCTCACTGAAATATGCCACTGGCTTTCCTCCTTGTGTTAGAACCGCGCCTATGCCTATGCCCGAGGCATCAAACTCCACTTCAAATGTTCGGTTGAAATCAGGCAGGACTAACACCGGGCGGGAGTGAGGCGGTCCTTCAAGGCCTGGAATGCCTTCTTTTGGGCTTCTCCCTAGATGAACCCCACATTCTTCTTCACAACTGCCATAAAGGGTGTGGCAATGCTGCTAAAGTTGGGCACAAATCTCCGGTAGAAGCTGGCCAGGCCGTGAAAGCTCCTTAGTTGGCTGATGTTACTTGGTGTTGGCCACTCCTGTATGGCTCGAATCTTCTACTCATTAACCTGTAAGCCCAGTGAACTCACAACAAAGCCTAGGAAAACAAGCTTAACAGTACAAAAGGTGCACTACTTGAGATTGGCATAAAGCTCTTCTTGTCGAAGGGTCTTTAGCACCATCTCAAGATGTGTAATATGATCCCTATGACAGTTACTGTAAACTAGAACATCATCAAAGTAGACTACGACAAACATACTTATGTACGCCCTAAAAACTTGGTTCATAAGGCGCATGAAGGTGCTTGGGGCAATTGTCAAGCCAAATGGCATGACTGTCCACTCATACAGCCCCTGCTTTGTCTTGAAGGTGGTTTTCCATTCATCGCCTTCCTTCATTCTGACCTGGTGGTATCCACTCTTGAGGTCTATTTTGGAGAAGACCATGGCTCCACTCAGCTCATCCATATCATCCAGGTGGGGTATGGGGTGCTGGTACTTGACAGTGATGTTGTTTATGCCCCGGCAGTCTCCGCACATGCGCCAAGTTCCATTCTTCTTTGGGACCAATAAAACTAGCACGGCACATGGGCTGAGGCTGTCTCGCACATGGCCTTTCTCCAGGAGCTCCTTAACTTGCCTTTTAAGTTCCTTTGACTCCTCTGGGCTCATCCGGTATGCTGGCCTGTTGGGCAAGGCTACGAGGTCAATCTGGTGCTCAATACCACGTAGGGGAGGCAGGCCTGCTGGTATCTCCTCAGGAAACACATCCTGGAATTTGTTGAGGAGGGCTGCCAATTCAGGAGGTAGTTCTATCTCTTCTTTTCCTCCACTCAAAACCTCCTTAAAGACCATTAGAAGCATCAAGCCCTTAGAAGCCAAAGCTCTTCGGACATGACATCGTTGAATGAGAAAATTAGACTTAACTAAAATTTTTTTCCATACTCATTTGTAGTTGTAACTTGTTTACCTGGGCACGAATCAGAGGGGCTAGGCTGACCTTTCTTTTGTCGTGAACAAAAGTGTACAGATTGGTCCGGCCATCATGCCTTGTCTCCTTGTCGAATTTCCATGGCCTTCCTCCTAGAAGAAAGTGGCCGGCTTGCATTGGTACCACGTCACAAATGACCTGGTCTTGGTATCAACCCACACTGAATGGAACGGTTACTTGCTCATGAATCTTGAGCTCCACCTTGTCATCTAGCCATTTCAGCCAGTATGGCCGGGGGTGCTTAGTCTTCTCAGGACCTAGCTTATCAACCATATACGCACTGGCCACATTAGTGCAAGAACCACCATCTATTATGAGGCTACATACCTTTCCCTTGATGGTGCACTGGTTGTGGAAGATGTTCTCCTTTTGAATGGTCTCAGAGGGGTCGACCATTGCACTTAGGATACACCGTGTCACCAATATCTATCCTACGTCTGGGTATTCTATTTCTCCATTTTCTCCTTCTGGTTCCAACTCTTTTTCATCTTGAGACTCGTACTCTCCAGCCTCCGTGATCAGCATGACCCTGTTGTTTGGACACTCTCTTGAGATGTGGCTGCGACCCCTACACTTGAAACAAGTGATGTCATGTGATCTCTGAGGTTTTTAAGACTTCTTGGCTCTCTTTGGTCATGGGTCATGAGCCTTGTTCTTGAACCGTGACTCGATCTCAACGCTCTTGCCTTTGTCCACGGGCTTGATGTCATTGCTTGGTGCCCAAGGTGTCTTAGGCCTGTTGCATATGTCCTGGCTCTTGCGTTTTGATGTGTTTTCAGCCTGGACAGAAAGGTGGAATAGATCCTTGAAGTCACTTAGATCTGCCTCTCTAATTTCCGGCAGATCCTCTCTTGCAAGCCATCCAAGAATTGAGCCTTCAATGTTTCTTCATCATCATTGAGCTCCAGCTTGTTCCTGAGTCTCTCGAACTCCTCAAAATACTCCTCCACTGACCTTGTATCCTGTTTAAGAGTACGAAAATGGCGTTGCAAATCTCTATGGAAATAGGGAGGAACAAACCTTTGCCTCATGAGCTCCTTCATGTCGACCCATGAGTCTACAGGTCTTAACCTCCTTTTCCTACGGTCACAAGCCTCACGATCCCACCAGATGAGGGCATTATCCATGAGTTGTACTACTGCCATGGAGACTCTCCTAGGGCCTGGTTGGTTGTAATGGTCAAAGATGTGATCTATTCTTCGTTCCCAATCTAGATAGGCCTCAGGGTCTACTTTTCCTGCAAAACTCGGAGCGGTTACTTTGACATCATGGTGATTTACCCGGTTATAGGCATAGTCATCTTGGTCTATGGTTATAACCATATGGCTGGTAGTCATCGCCTTCTTATTCGGGTTGCCGTGGGGTCCTCTCGGCCTAGGGTGATAGCCGTGAGGCTGATGGCCTTCATCTTCATCCGGGTGGGGGTCCTCCTGTTCTGGCCGTGGCCTACGGTGTTAAGGGCCTTCAGCAGGGTCTTGCCCAGCCCTCACGTGCCTTATGGCCAGGAATCTCACTGGCCGTTCCACATGCTCAAGCCTTTCGCCAATGGATTCGAGTTGGGTTTGGAGTGTGGTGAACATGGCCATCATGGCCTCACTTGCATCCTGATTTCCTCCTTCTACCATCGTGTGCTACAATAGAAAACAAGGGTTGAGTTTCTCATAAGAATCTCTTTAGGAGTTGTTTTTATACTAGGTTAAAAATTTTAGGAAAAGGAAAATAATGAAAAAAGGAAAGTTGTGCAAAAAGGAAAGACAATTAATGATGCATATCTTCTAATTCCTAGCCGATTTCTTTTTGATTTTTTTGGGTATTTTCTTGTTTTAATTTTCGATTTAACCTAAGGATTAAAGGAAATATAGCGAAGCAAAAAAGGAAAAACAATGGATGCAATAAACAGAATGATCCTAAACCCTACTGATTCACGTAACACAAAGCATGCACTCGGTTGGTTTTTAGGTGATTTTATTTAATTTTTTTGAATAAAACTAATCTAGTACACGAAACTGAAATAACACTGAAGTAAAAGATAGAAACAACCAGGTTTTAGGAGCTTAAGCTCTGATACCAAAATGATACAAGCCTTGATACACGGCCATGACACTCTCGGACAGATTGCAAGAAGTTTAGGCGAGAAATTCAGCCTTAGGCTTTTGAGGTGGGTTTTCTGGTGTATGTCACGGTTGGTGGGGTGAAGTAAACCACACGAGGTACAAAGGGCCTCATGATAAATAACAAACTTAGAGTTTGGAGGGCTGGTCTCGACTAGGTCTAAGCGTTAAAAGTTTTGTGGAGAAAACTCGTAGAAAAAAATGTTCTCTTTATTAATTATCAAAAGGGTTGTTGAACTACAATGTTGAAAAAGCCTTATTAATATGCTTGGCAGCTTGACCTACTAGTGTCGCCCCAAAAGAAAAATGGAAAAGATACAAAAGTGCATAAAGGAAAAATTACAAAAAGGAAACAACCAAAAAAGGACAACTACTTATTCCTACCCTGCAAAACATAAAAGGCAAATATATAATTGAAAACTTATCTTCTTACCATTCCACCAAGAAATGGATGGTGGCTGACCTTGTTTACACGCCCCTAATCTTGCACCTTGAGTAGGTTAATGAATTGTTGAGCCTTGACCTCCTTTACCACGAGAGCAAAAGTTTCTGGAGCACTTTGATAGGTTGAGAAGCCCTTGACTTGATCCTTGAACTCTTGGCCCGTTGCCCCTTAACTTTGGTCGAGCTTTTCCACCCACAAGCTGAACTTGTGGAAGAGTGCCCTTGTTCTGCTTCTTGTCATAGCACCTGGTGGTATTATTGGTGCAGAACTTTCCTCTAGGTCCATACTCTGAAGCTGGATGATGATCTTGTCCGAGTCTCCTTGTGTGGAGCTTGAGCTGGTCATGTGATCGCATGAGACGCTGTGCCGCGTGTTGAGCAGGCCGAAATGCAATCAGAGCTGGCCAGAACGCTGCGTGAGCCAGCGATTTCACCAGCCGAGCCGGCGGTGTTGGTCACGTCACCGCATTTTGGGCCAAAGGTTTGGGCCTCTTTCCAAGAGAAGTTGGTCGGTGCGGCCTTATTGCTCACCGGCCCGGCGGTACCGCTTGACCCGACAGACTCACCTATCAGCCCGCCAGTCTCAGGCAGGACTTGTTCACGATCTGGTCAGGCATTTTCACAATCTGGTCGTCCATTTTCACAATCTGGACGACCAAGTGATATGGTGTCCTCATCATCGTTGGAATCATGTCATTCTAAACTTATAATCAAAAGTTAAAGACGATTTAGTGAGGACATGCCAAGTTGATCGGCCAGTTAAATTATTCATTCTAAACTTAAAATTGGTGCTTATTGAGCAAAGATTTACAAAAGAAACATAATGCATGGCATCACACAGTTTAAGATAGATTGGATTACTTGGAGGCTTTGTCATAGCTATTTTGGTACAGAATTTTGTCACAATATAGAAAATTGAGCTAGCTTAGTGTGGGCGTTGGATTTGTGTCATTCTGAACTCTAAAAAAAAAGTTATGGACGATTTAGTGTGGACATGTCAAGTTGATCAGCCAGTTAAATTGATCATTATAAACTGATCATTGGTGCTCATAGAGCAAAGGTTTATAAATGAAGCATAATGCATGCCATCACGCTGTTTGGGATAGATTGGATTAGTTGGAGACTTTGTCAATGCTATTTCGGTCTTAAATTTTGTCACAATATAGAAAATTGAGCTAGCTTAACATGGGTGTTGGATTTGTGTCATTCTAAACTCTAAAAAAAGAGTTATGGAAGATTTAGTGTGGACATGTCAAGTTGATCAGCCAGTTAAATTGATCATTATAAACTGATCATTGGTGCTCATAGAGCAAATGTTTATAAATGAAGCATAATGCATGCAATCACGCTGTTTGTGATAGATTGGATTAGTTGGAGACTTTGTCAATGCTATTTCGGTCTTAAATTTTTTCACAATATAGAAAATTGAGCTAGCTTAACGTGGGTGTTGGATTCGTGTCATTCTGAACTTTGAATCAAAAGTGCAAGACCATTTTGTCTGCAAATGTCATGTTGATCGGACAGTTAAATTTATCATTATAAACTGATCACTGGTGCTCATTGAGCAAAGGTTTACAAATGAAGCATAATGCATGGCATAACGATATTTGGGATGGAATCGAATACTTGGATGAATTTTCATCCCTATTTCGGTCTTAAATTTTGTCACAATATAGAATATATAGATAGCTTAACGTGGGCATTGCATTTGTGTCATTCTAAACTCTAATTCGAAAGTTATTGAAGATTTAGTGTGGAAATTTTAAGTTTATCGGCTAGTTAAAATGATCATTAGTCCTCCTTGAGTAAAGACGTATAAATGAAGCATAATGCATGACATCACGTAGTTTGGGATACATTGGATTACTGAGAGGCTTTGTATTAGATATTTCGGTCCTAAATTTTGTTAGAAAGTACAAAATTGCGCTATCTTAACGTGGGCTTTGGATTCATCTCATTGTGAACTCTAAATCAAAAATTATAGACGATTTAATGTGGACATGTCAAGTTATTCAGCCAGTTAAAATGATCATTCTAATCTGATCATTGGTGCTCCTTGAGTAATGGCTTATAAATGAAGCATAATGCATGACATCACACAATTTAGGATTGATTAGATTACATTGAGGCTTTGCCTAGCTCTTCAGTCTCAAATGTTGTCACAATATAGAAAGTTGAGCTAGATTAACGTGGGAGTTGGATTTTTGTCATTCTGAACACTAAATCAAAAGTTAAACACGATTTAGTGAGGACATGTCAAGTTTTCTGGTCAGTTAAGTTGATCATTATAATCTGATCATTGGTGCTCATTGAGCAAAGATTTACAAATGAAGCATAATGCATGGTATCACACAGTTTGGGATATATTGGATTACTTGTAGGCTTTGTCATATCAATTTCGGTCCTAAATTTTTTCACATTGTAAAAAATTGAGCTAGGTGGGCGTTGGATTCGTGTCATTCTGAACTCTAAAAAAAAGTTACAGACGATTTAGTGCAACGTGTCAAGTTGATAGTCCAGTTAAAATGATTATTCTTAAATGATCATTAGTGCTCATTGAGCAAAGGTTTACAAATGAAGCATAATGCATGGCATCGTGCTGTTTAGGACAAATTGGATTAGTTGGAGACTTTTCTCTTACCTGTTTTGGCTTTAAATTTTGTCATCATATAGAAACTTGAGCTAGCTTAACGTGGGATTTGGATTCTTGTCATCTGGAACTCTAAATCAAAAGTTAAAGATAATTTAGTGTGCACATGTCATTTTGATCTGCCAATTAAATTGATCATTATAAACTGATCACTGGTGCTCACTGAGCAAAAGTTTACAAATGAAGTATAATGCATGGCATCACACAGTTTGGGATAGATTGGATTACTTGGGTGCTTTGTCGTAGCTATTTCAATCTAAATTTTGTTGCAATATAGAATATTGAGCTAGGTTAATGCTGGCTTTGGATATGTGCCATTTTGAACTCTAAATCAAAAGTTACAAATGATTTAGTGCGGACAGGTCAAGGTGATCGTCCAGTTAAAATAATCATTCCAAACTTATCATTGATGCTTCTTGAGTAAAGACCTATAAATGAAACAGAATGCATGGCCTTACGGAGTTTGATATAGATTGGATTACTTGGAGGCTTTGACACAATATACAAAATTAAGCTTGTTTAGTATGGGCGTTGGATTCGTCTCATTCTTAACTCTAACAAAACAGTTACGGACGATTTAGTGTGCACATGTCATTTTGATTGGCCGGTTAAATTGATTATTCTAAACTGATCAATGGTGCTCATTGAGCAAAGGTTTAACACAAATGAAGCATTATGCATAGCCCCATGCAGTTTGGGATATATTGGATTACTTGGAGGTTTTGTCGTAGCTATTGCATTCTAAAATTTTGTTGCAATATTGAATATTAAGCTAGCTTAGCGTGGGTGTTTAATTCGTGTCATTCTGAAATCTAAATCAAAAATTACAAATGATTTAGTGCGGACATGTCAACTTGATCATCCAGTTAAAATGATCATTGGTGGTTCTTGAGTAAAGGCTTTTAAATGAAGCATAAATGCATGGCATCATGCAGTTCGATATCGATTGGATTACTTGGATGCTTTTTCATAGCTGTTTTGGGTTTTAATTTTGTCACATTATAGAACATTGAGCTAGCTTTACTTGGGTGTTGGATTCGTGTCATTCTGAACTCTAAATCAAAAGTTACAGACGATTTAGTGCGGACATGTCAAGTTGATTGGCCGGTTAAATTATTCATTCTAAACTTATAATTGGTGCTTATTGAGGAAAGTCTTACAAAAGAAGCAAAATGTGTGGCATCACGCAATTTATGATAGATTAAATTACTTAGAGGCTTTGTCATAGCTATTTCGGTCTAAAATTTTGTCACAATATCAAACATTGAGCTAGCTTAACGTAGGAATTGGATTCGTGTCAGTTTGAACACTCAATCAAAACTTAAAGACAATTTAATGCGAACATTTCAAGTTGATCGGCCAATTAAATTGATCGTTCTAAACTCATCATTGGTGATCATTGAGAAATTGTTATACTTGGAGGCTTTGTAATTGCTATTTTGGTGTTAAGTTTTGTCACAATATAGAAAATTTAGCTAGGTTAATGTGGACATTTGATTCGTGTCAATCGGAACACAAAATAAAAAGTGACAGACGATTTAGTGTAGACGTGTCAAGTTGATCGACCAGTTAAAATGATCATTCTAAACTGATCATTGGTGCTTCTTGGGTAAAAGCTTATAAATGAATCATAATGCACGGCATCATGCATTTTAGGATATATTGGATTACTTTAACATTGCCTAGCTGTTTCAGTCTCAAATATTTTCACAATTTTGAAAATTGAGCTAACTTAACATGGGCTTTGGATGCATGCTATTTTGAGCTCTAAATCAATAGTTAAATATGATTTAGTGTACACATGTCAAGTTGATCCACTAGTTAAAATGATCACTCTAAACTGATCATCGGTGTTCCTTGAGTGAAGGCGTATAAATGAATCACAATGCATGTCATCATGCAATTCATGATTGATTTAATGGGGGTTGTCTTAGCTATTTCAGTTTTAATTTATGTCAAAATATAGAAAATTAAGCTAACTTTAATTGGGTGATGGATTCGTGTCATTCAAAACTATTAATCAAAAGTTAAAAATGTTTTAGTGCAAACATGTCAAGTTGATAGCCATTTAAATTATTCATTCTAAACTTATAATTGGTGCTTATGGAGCAAATTTTACAAAAGAAACAAAATGTGTGGCATCACGCAGTTTAAGTTAAATTGGATTACTTAGAGGATTTGTCATAGTTATTTCGGTTTAAAATTTGGTCACAATATTGAAAATTGAGCGACTTTAACGTGGGCATTGGATTCGTGTCATTTTGAACACTGAATCAAAAGTTAATGACGATTTAATGCGGACATGTCAAGGTTATCGACCAATTAAATTGATCGCTCAAAACTCATCATTCGTGCTCATTGAGAAAAGATTTACAAACAAAGCCTAATGGATGTTATCAAGTAGTTTGGATTACTTACAGGTTTTGTCATAGAAAAATAAGCTAGCTTAATGTGGGCGTTGGAATCGTGTCATTCTGAACACTAAATAAAAATTGACAAATGATTTAGTGCGGACATGTCAAGTTGATCGGCCAATTAAAATGTTCATTCTAAACTGATCATTGCTGCTACTTCAGTGAAGGCTTATAAATGAAGCACAATGCATGGCATCAAGAAATTCAGGATTGATTCAATTACTTTAGTGCTTTGCTTAGCTCTTCAGTCTCAAAATTTATCACAATATAAAAAATTGAGCTAGCTTAAAATGGGCGTTGCATTCATGTCATTCTGCACAGTGAATCAAAAGTTAAAGACGATTTAGTGCGGACATGTCAAGTTGATCAGCTAGCTAAATTGATCAGTCTAAACTGATCACTGATGCTCAATGAGCAAAGGCGTATAAATGAAGCATAATGCAAGGCTTTGTCGTGGCTATTTCAGTTTGGGATAGATTGGATTCCTTGGAGGCTTTGTCGTGGCTATTTCAGTTTTAAATTATGTCAAAATATATAAAATTGAGCTAGCTTTACTTGGGCGTTGGATTCGTGTCATTCTAAACACTTAATCAAAAGTTAAAAACATTTTAGCGCGGACATGTCAAGTAGATCGGCCAGTTAAATTATTCATTCCAAACTTATAATTGGTGCTTATTGATCAAAGTCTTACAAAAGAAGCAAAATGCATGGCGTCACACAGTTTAAAATTGATCGGATTACTTAGAGACTTTTTCATAACTAGGTCTTAAATTTTTTCGCAAAACTAAAAATTGAGCTAGCATAATGTAGGCATTGGATTCGTGTCATTCAGAACACTCAATCAAAATTTCAAGACAATTTACTACGGACATGTCAAGTTGGATTCATGTCATTCTAAACTCTTAATCAAAAGTTAAATACGATTTAGTGCGAACATTTCAAGTTAATCGGCCAGTTAAATTATTCATTCTAAACTTATAATTGGTGCTTATTGAGAAAAGTTTTACACAAAAAAGAGAAAAATGCAATTTAAGAGAAATTGGATTACTCAGAGAATTTGTCATAGTTATTTTGGTCTTAAATATGGTCACAATCTCGAAAATTGAGATAGCTTAACGTGAGTGTTGGATTTGTGTCATTCAGAACACTGAATCAAAAGTTAAAAACGATTTAATGCGGACATGTCAAGGTTATCGGCCAATTAAATTGATCGTTCTAAACTCATCATTGGTGCTCATTGGGAAAAGATTTACAAATGAAGCCTAATGGATGTTACCAAGTAGTTTGGATTACTTGGAGGCTTTTTTCATACCTATTTTGGTCTCAAAATTTTGTCACAATATCGAAAAATAAGCTAGCTTAATGGGGGCTTTAGATTTGTGTCATTCTGAACACTAAATAAAAAGTTACAAACGATTTATTGCGGACATGTCAAGTTCATCGGTCAGTTAAAATTTTCATTGTAAACTGATCATTGCTGCTACTTGAGTGAAGGCTTATAAATGAAGCATAATGCATGGCATCACGCAATTCAGGATTGATTGGATTACTTTTAGACTTTGCTTAGCTCTTCAGTCCCAAAAGTTGTCACAATATAGAAAATTGAGCTAGCTTGAAGTGGGCGTATGATTCGTGTCATTCTCGACACTGGATCAAAAGGTAAAGACGATTTAGTGATGACATAATAAGTTGACCGGGTCGTTAATTTGATCATTCTAAACTGATAATTGGTGGTCATGGAGCAAAGATTTACGAATGCATGGTATCACACAGTTTGGGATATATTGGATTACTTGGAGGCTTTGTCATAGCTATTTTGGTTTTATTTTTTGTCACAATAAAGAAAATTGAGCTACCATAATTTGGGCGTTGAATTCGTCTCATTCTAAACTCTAAATAAAAAGTTACAGACGATTTAGTACAAACATGTCATGGTTATCAGCAGGTTAAAATGTTCATTTTAGACTGATCATTGGTGCTCCTTGAATAAAGTCTTATAAATGAAGATAATGCATGGCATCACACAATTTAGGATAAATTGCATTAATTTGAGGCATTGCCTTTTCTTTCACTCTCATATGTTGTCACAATATAGAAAATTGAGGTAGCTTAATATGGGCGTTCATTCATGTCATTTGGAACTCTAAATCAAAAAGTAAAGACGATTTACATGTCAAATTGATCATCTAGTTAAAATGATCTTTCTAAACTGTTCATTGGTGATCCTTTAGTAAAGGCCTATAAATGAAGTATAAACCTCAGTATGATTCACAACGGGGGAATTGACGGATGAATTTGCACAAGGTGTCGAAGAATTCATGACATTTGCATCAAATAATAGCATGACATCGATATACAGTAAAATGTATTGTCCGTGTATTAAATATCGAAATCATAGATTAATCCCTGTTACAAAAGTACGTAATCATTTGTACAGGACTGGTTTTATCCCGGGTTATAAAATTTGGTATTCACATGGAGAAACTGGTGCAACGATGCAATATTATGGTAGTACTTCAAAAACATTAGATAGTACTAATGTTAGGGTAGAGGAACCGGCATGACAATTTGATATAAACGGAAGTACTGTTCAGATGGTGAATGATGCATTTCGTGAACAAAGAGCATCGTACATTGAAGATAGGAGTAGAATAGAGGAACCTAATTTGGAAACCCAGAAAATTTTTGATATGTTAGATGCATCCAAGCAGCCTTTGTATAAAGGATGTAGAGATGGATTATCGCCTTTATCGGTTGCAAGCAGGTTGACGACGATAAAGATGGATTTCAACTTGGCTGAAGAATGTGTGAATGCGATAGCTGATTTTGTAAGAGATTATATTACCTGAAAATAATATTGCACCTGCTTCATATTACAAGGTTCAAAAACTTGTAGCTAGTCCTGGATTGCCATGTCAGATGATCGATGTATGTATTGACAGTTGCCTGATCTATTAGAAAAATGATGAAAACCGCATGAAGTTCCGATTTTGTCACAAACCTCTGTTACAAGAGACAAGCGACAGAGTACCTATTCCATATAAACGGATGTGGTATTTGCTATTAACAGAGAGGTTAAAGAGGTTATATCAATATGAACACACGACAAAGGCTATGAGATGGCATGCAGAACATAACTCAAATGGAGAAATTGTGCATCCGTCGGATGCAGAATCATGGAAAGATTTTAAAGAGGTTTATCCTAGTTTTGTATTTGAGCCTAGGAACGTATACCTCGGGTTATCTATAGATGTATTCAACCCATTTGGGAAGCATGGGAGGCAATATTCATTGTGGCCAGTTATCGTGACACCTTATAATTTGCCTCCTTCGTTGTGCATGAAATAAGAGTTTTTGTTTCTAACAATTCTCGACCCCGGTCCAGAGCATCCTAAGCGATCGCTTGATATTTTCTTGCATCCACTAATTCATGAGTTAAAAATGTTGTGGGAAAATGGTGTCAAAGCATTCAATATTTCCAAGCAATAGAACTTCTTGATGCGAGTAGTACTAATGTGGACAATAAGTGATTTTCCAGCATATGGTATGTTCGTCGACGCATGGAAGATTGGCATGCCAATATTGTCAAGATATTACTGATGCGTTCCAACTGAAACATGGACAAAAGACTAGTTGGTTCGATTGTCATCGTTGATTTCTACCAAAAGATCATCCATATCGCTGGAACACGACATTGTTTAGGAAAAACAAAAACAATTTTGATGGTCCACCTCCTATGCTTGACGGGAATTATATGATGACTCAAATTAGAGATTTTGGTGCTGAGAGAACGGCTTCATGTGGAGGTAACGGACATTACCCTGTTAACGGTTGTGGTGAATACAATAATTGGCACAAGAAGAGCATTTTTGGGATTTAGCATATTGGAAAGACAATATTCTGCGCCATAATCTGGATGTTATGCACATTGAGAATAATTTTTTCAACAACATAAAGAACACCATTCCAAATGCGCAAGGAAAAACGAAAGATAATTTGAAAGCTAGAATGGATTAGCTTGATATTTGTTCCCAGAAGGAACTAAATGTAATGTCAAATGGAAAAACATTGTCTACTACATTCCGATTGGACGCGTATGCAAAAGATGAGTTCTTTGAGTGGATTAAGCTTGGTGTCAAATTTCCAGACAGATACGCATCTAATCTTCGTAATTGTGTTGATACTATTGAAGGCAAATTTTCAGGGATGAAAAGCCATGATTATCATGTTGTCATGCAAAGATTATTTCCATTTGCCTTTACCGATCTTCTGCCTAAAAACTTCCAGGGAGCAATTGCAAGTACGTTTATATTATTTTTTATATATATAATCATAATTTTCCAGGATTAACTTTTTATTATGCAGGGATTGGTGCCTTTTCCGAGATTTATGTACAAGATAATGTACTGGAGACGATATCCGAACTTTGGAGCCAAAAATATCGGTTCTCATTTGTAACCTGGAGAAAATATTTCCACCAGTGTTTTTTGATGTTATGGAACATCTTCCTGTTCACCTCCATAGAGAAGCAGCGCTTGAAGGAAATGTTCAGTACTGATGGATATATCCTTTTAAGATACATTGGATTATAAATGCTTATAAATGAAGCATAATGCATGGCTTCACACAGTTTGGGATACATTAGATTACTTGGAGACTTTGTCAAAGCTCTTTCAGTCTCAAATGTTGTCACAATATAGAAAATTGAGCTAGGTTAACATGGGCATTGGATTTGTGTCATTTTGAACTCTTAATAAAAAATTACGGATGATTTAGTGCGCACATGTCAAGTCTATCGGCCAGTTAAAATGATCATTCTAAACTTATCATTGGCGATCCTTGAGTAAAGGCGTATAAATGAAGCATGATACATGACATTACACAGTTTGGGATAGGTAGGATTACTTGGAGTCTTTGTCGTAGCTATTCTGGTCTTAATTTTTGTCACAATATAGAAAATCAAGCTAGCTTTACTTGGGTGTTAGATTCGTGTCATTCTTAAGTCTAAATCAAAATCTGAAGATGATTTAGTGCGGACATGTCAAATTGATCGGCCAGTTAAATTGATTATTCTAAACTAATAATTGGTTCTCATTGAACAAAGGTTTACAAATGAAGCATAATGCATTACATCACGGTGAATTGGATAGATTGGATTACTTGGAGGCTTACGTAGCTATTTTGGTTTTAAATTTTGTCAAAATATAGAAACTTGAGCTAGCTTAACGTATGCGTTTGATTTGTCATTCTGAACTCTGAATCAAATATTATATATGATTTAGTTCGGATATGTCAAGTTGATTGGCGAGTTAAATTGATCATTCTAAGCTGATCATTGGTGCTCATTAAGCTATGGTTTACAAATGAAGCATAATGCATGACATCATGCAGTTTGGGATAGATTGGATTACTTGCAGGCTTTGTCATAGCTACTTTGGTCTTAAATTTTGTCGCAATATAGAAAATTGAGATTGTTTAATGTGGGTGTTGGATTTGTGTTATTTTGAACTATAAATAAGAAGTTACAGACGATTTAGTGCGTACATGTCAAGTTGATCAGCCAATTAAAATGATCATTCTAAACTGATCATTGGTGCTCCTTAAGTAAAAGTTTATAAATGAAGCATAATGCATGGAATCATGCCATTTGGGATACATTTGATTACTTGGAGGCTTTGTCTAACTCTTTAAGTCTCAAATGTTGTCACAATATAAACAATTGAGCTAGTTTAACGTGAGGGTTAGATTCGTGTCATTATGAGATCTAAATCAAAAGTGGCAAACAATTTATTGCGGACATGTCAAGGTTATCAGCCAGTTAAAATGGTCATTTTAAACTGATCATTGGTGCTAACTTGACGTGGGCGTTGGACTCATTTAATTTTGAGCTCTAAATAAAAACTTAAAGACGATTTAATGCGGACATGTCAATTTGATCAGCTAGTTAAAATGATCATTCTAAACTTTTCATTGGAGCTCCTTAATTAAAGGCTTATAAATGAAACATAGTGCATGGCATCACGCAGTTTGGGATACATTGGCTTACTTGGAGGCTTCATCGTTGCTCTTTCAGTCTCAAATGTTGTCACAATATGGAAAATTGAGCTAGCTTAACGTGGGCATTGGACTCAAGTCAATTTGACCTCTAAATCAAAAGTTAAAGACGATTTAGTGCGGACATGTCAAAATGATTAGGTAGTTAAACTGATCATTCTAAACTTATCATTGGTTATCCTTGAGTAAAGATGTATAAATGAAGTTAAATGCATGGCATCACGCACTTTGAGATAGATTGGATTATTTGGAGGATTTTTCATAGCTATTTTGACCTTAAATTTTTTCACAATATAGAAAATTGAGCTAGAGTTACTTCGGTGTTGGATTCGTGTCATTCTGAACTCTAAATCAAAAGTTAAAGACGATTTATTGCGGACATGTCAAGTTGATCAGCTAGTTAAAATGATCATTCTAAACTGAAAATTTGTGATCCTTGAGTAAATGCGTATAAACGAAGCATAATACATGGCATCACGAAGTTTGGGCTAGCTTAACGTGGGCGTTGGATTCATGTCATTTGGAGGTCTAAATCATAAGTTAAAGACGATTTAGCGCGGACATGTCAAGTTTATCCATTAGTTAAAATGATCATTCTAAATTTATAATTAGGGATCCTTTTGTAGAGGTGTCTAAATGAAGCATATTGCATGGCATCACACAGTTTGGGATATATTGGATTACTTGGAGGCTTTGTCGTACATATTTCGGTCTTAAAATTTGCCACAATATAGAAAAATGAGCTAGCTTTACTTTGGCTTTGGATTCTTGTCATTCTAAACTCTGAATCAAAAGTTAAAGACAATTTAGTGTGGACATGTCAAGTTGACTGGCCAGGTAAATTGATCATTCTAAACAAATAATTGGTGCTCATTGGGCAAAAGTTTACAAGTGAAACAAAATGCATGGCATCACGCAGTATTGGATAGATTGGATTACTTGGAGGATTTTTCCTAGTTAGTTTTGTCTTATATTTTGTCACAATATAGAAAATTGAGCTAGCTTAACCTGGGCGTTTGATTCTAGTCATTTTAAACTCTGAATCAAAAGTACAAGACGATTTAGTGCGGATATGTCAAGGTTATCGACCAGCTAAATTGATCATTCTAAACTGATCGTTGCTGACCCTTGAGTAAAGGCTTATAAATGAAGCATAATGCATGGCATCACGGAGTATTGGATAGATTGGATTACATGGAGGCTTTGTCGTAGTTGCTTCGGTCTTAAATTTTGTCAAAATGTAGAAAATTAAGCAAGCTTTACTTGGGCGTTTGATTCTTGTCATTCTAACCTCTGAATAAAAATTGTAAGACGATTTAATGCAGACATGTAAAGTCGATTGGCCTGTTAAATTGATCATATTAATCTGATAATTGGTACACATTGAGCAAAGGTTTACAAATGATGGAGATTCCATGTCATCACGCAGTTTGGGATAGATTGTATTACTTGGACGAGATTGCATGTCATCACGCAGTTTGGGATAGATTGTCTTACTTGGATCCTTTTTCGTAGCGATTTCAATCTTAAATTTTGTCACAATATAGAAAATTAAGCTAGGTTAACATGGGTGTTGGATTCGAGTAATTATGACCTATGAATCAAATGTTAAAAATGATTTTTTGCGGACATGTCAAGTTGATCGGCCAGTTAAATGGATGATTCTAAAATCGATCATTCCAAACTGATCGCTGGTGCTTATTGAGAAAAGTTTTACAAATGAAGCATAATACATGACACGACGAAGGTTGGGAAAGATTGGATTACTTGGAGGGTTTCTCGTAGTGATTTTGGTTTTAAATTTTATCACAATATAGAAAATTGAGTTAGATTAACATGGGCATTGTATTTGTTTCATTCTAAACTCTGAATCAAATGTTAAAATAAATTTAGTGCAGACAAGTCAAGTTTATCTACGAGTTAAATTGATCTTTCTAAACTGATCAATTGTGCTTATTGAGCAAAGGTTTATAAATAAAGCCAAATGAATGGCATCACGCAGTTTGGGGTAGATTGGTTACTTGGAGGCTCTGTCATAGCTATTTCACTGTTAAATTTTGTCACAATACAAAAAATTGAGCTACTTTTAATGTGGGTGCTGGATTTGTGTCATTTTGAACTCCGATTCAAAAGTTATAGAAGATTTAGTGCGGAAATGTCAAGTTTAATGGCCAGTAAAAATGACATTCTAAACTGATCATTTATGCTCATTGAGAAGAGGTTTACGAAAGAAGCATCATGCATAGCATTAGCAGTTTGGGATAGATTGGATTACTTAGAGGCTTTGTCGTAGCTATTTCGGCTTAAATTTTGTCACAATATAGAAAATTGAGCTAGTTTAACGTGGGTGTTGCATTTGTGTCATTCTGAACTGTGAATCAAAAGTTAAAGACTATTAAGTGCGGACATGTCAAGGTGATCGACAAGTTAAATTGATTATTCTAAATTGATAATTGGTGCTCATTGAGCAAATATCTAAAAATGAAGCATAATACATGGCATCACACATAATGGGGTAGATTGGATTACTTGGAGGCTTTGTCATAGCTATTTTGGTCTTAAATTTTATCACAATATAGAAAATTGAGCTCGCTTAACGTGGGCATTGGATTCGTGTTATTATGAACACTAAATCAAAAGTTAAATAAGTTTTTGTGCCGACATCTCAAGTTGATTTGCTAGTTAAATTGATCATTATATACTGATCAATGGTGCTCATTTTGAAAAGGTTTACAAACGAAACATAATGCGGGCATCTCAAGTTGCGATTTCGATATTAAATTTTGTTCCAATAGAGAAAAATTGAGCTACCTTAACGTGGGCTTTGGATTTGTTTCATTCTGAACTTTGAATCAAAAATTAAAAAGATTTAGTATAGGCATGTCAAATTGATCGACGAGTTAAATTGATCATTCTAAACTAATCTTTGGTGCTCATTGAACTAAGGTTTACAAATGAAGCATAATGCATTGCATCACGGAGTTTGGCATAGATTGTATCACTTGGAGGCTTTGTCGTACTTATTTCGATCCTAAATTTTGTCACAATATAGAAAGTTAAGCAGTTTAACGTGGTCGTTGGATTCGTGTCATTCTAAACTGTGAATCAGAAGTTAAAGTGCGGACATGTCAAATTGATCGCCCAGTTAAATTGATCATTCTAAACTGACCACTAGTGCTCAATGTGCAAAGGTTTACAAATGAAGCATTATGCATGGCATCACCCAGTTAGGGATAGATTGGATTACTTGGAGGCTTTCTCATCGCCATTTCGTCCTTAAATTTTGTCACAATATAGAAAATTGGGTAAGATTAACGTGGATGTTGGATTCGTGTCATTTTGAACACTGAATCAAAAATGAAAGACGATTTAATGTGGGCATCTCAAGTTGATCGGCCAGTGAAATTGATAACTAAACTGATCATGGGTGGTCATTGAGCAAAGGTGTACAAATGAAAGATAATGCATTTCAGCAGATAGTTTGGGATAGATTGGACTACTTGGTGGCTTTGTGATAACTATTTCGAGCTTACATTTGGTCCCATTATATAAAACTGAGATACCTTAACGTGGGCTTTGGATTCGTGTTATTCTAAACACTAAATCAAAAGCTAAAGATGATTTAGTGCTGACATCTCAAGTTGATCGGCCAGTTAAATTTATCATTCTAAACCGATCACTGGTGGTCATTGCACAAAGTTTTTCAAATGAAGCATAATCCATGGTATCACGCAGTTTGGGTAGATTGGATTACTTGGAGGCTTTGTCGTACCTATTTGGGTGTTAAATTTGGTCAAAATAGAGAAAATTGTGCTACTTTAACGTGGGGATTGGATTTGTGTCATTCTGAACAGTGAATCAAAAGTTAAAGAAGATTTAGTACGGAAATGTCAAGTTTAGGGGCAAGTTAAATTGATCATTCTAAACTGATTATTTGTGCTCATTGAGCAAAGGTTTGCAAACGAAGCACATTGCATGGCATTAGTAGTTTGGGATAGATTGGAGTAGTTAGAGGCTTTGTCGTAGTTATTTCAGTCTTAAATTTTGTCACAATATAGAAACCTGAACTCGCTTAACGTGGGCGTTGCATTTGTGTCATTCTGAACTTTGAATCAAAAGTTAAAGATGATTTTGTGCGGACATGTCAAGTTGATCGGCCAGTTAAATTAATCATTCTAAACTAATCATTGGTGCTCATTGAGCAAATGTTTAAAAATGAAGCATAATGTATGGTATCACGAAGTTTTTGGTAGAATTTATTACTTGGAGGCTTTGTCATACCTATTTTGGTTTTAAATTTTGTCATAATCGAGAAAATTGAGCTAGCTTAACGTGTGCACTGGATTCTTGTCATTCTGAACACTGAATCAAAAGTTAAAGACGATTAAGTGCCGACATCTCAAGTTGATTGACCAGCTCAATTGATCATTCTATACTAATCATTTGTGCTCAATGAGCAAATTAAGTTTACAAATGAAATATAATGCATTTCGTCACATAGATTGGGATAGATTGAACTACTTGGTGGCTTGGTCGTAGCTATTTCGGTCTTACATTTTGTCTCAATATATAAAACGGAGCTACCTCAACGTGGGAATTGGATTCGTGTCATTCTGAACCCTAAATCAAAAGTTAAAGACGATTTAGTGCAAACATCTCAAGTTTATCGGACCGTTAAATTTGTCATTCTAAACTTACCACTAGTGCTCATTGCGCAAAGTTTTACAAATGAAGCATAATGCATGGCATCACACAGTTTGGGGTAGATTGGATTACTTGGAGGCATTTTGTATCAATATGCTCTTAAATTTTGTCACAATATAGAAAATTGAGCTAGCTTAACGTCGGCGTTGGATTGTTGTCATTCTGAACTGTGAATCAAAAGTTCAAGACGATTTAGTGTGAACATGTCAAGTTGATCGGCCAGTTAAATTGATCGTTTTAAGCTGATCATTGGTGCTCATTGCGCAAATGTTTACGGATGAAGCATAATGCATGGCATCACGCAGTTTGGGCTAGATTGGATTCTTTGGAGGCTTTGCCGTAGCTATTTCGTTCTTAAATTTTGTCACAATATAGAAACTTGAGCTAGTTTAACGTGGGCGTTGGATTCGTGTCATTCTAAATACTAAATCAAAAGTTATAGAAGATTTAGTGTCAACATCTCAAGTTGATCGGTCTGTTAAAATGATCATTCTATATTGATCATTTGTGCTCATTAAGCAAAGGTTTACAAATGAAACATAATGCATTTTATCACATATGTAGCGGTAGATTGGAATACTTGGTGGCTTTCTCGTACCTATTTTGATCTTAAATTTTGTCACAATACAGAAAATTGAGCTAGATTAATGTGGGCATTGGATTCGTGTCATTCTGAACTCTGAATCAAAAGTTAAAGACGATCTGGTGCGGAAATATCAAATTGATCGGCCAGTTAAATTGATCGGCGAGTTAAATTGATCACTCTAAACTGATCAATGGTGCTCATTGTGCAAAGGTTTACAAATAAAGTATAATGCATAATGAGATAGAATGGATTACTTGGAGGCTTTCTCATAGCTATTTCGGCCTTAAATTTTGTCACAATATAGAAAATTTAGCTAGCTTAACATGGGCATTGGATTTATGTGATTTTGGGCTTAAAATCAAAAGTTAAAGAAGATTTAGTGTGAATATGTCAAGTTGATCAGCAAGTTAAATTGATCATTCTAAACTGATCATTGGTGCTAATTGAGCAAAGGTTTACAAATGAAACATAATGCATTTCATCACCTGTTTGGCACATATTGGATTACTCGGTGGCTTTGTCGTAGCTATTTCGGACTTAAATATTGTCAAAATGTAGAAAATTGATCTACATTAACGTGGGCCTTGTGATACGAGCATGGAAAGCACACAAAAGGAGAAGCTCATGGCTAGGAATGAACCAGTGGAACATGAAGAATCTCTTGCACTACCAGCTGGACCATTAACCCGAGCCAAAGCCAAGAAACTCAAAGAGGCAATCAACCGCATGCTCAACAAGGAGAATGCACAACAAATTCACTTGAGCTTGAATGGACAAGTGCCTAAAAGCACTCTGATTTTAGTACAAGCTCAAGACTGCATAAGAATGGGTATGTGATCCATTTGTACTCTTTTTCCCTTATCCAAGTTTTCTCCCATTGGATTTTCTTGGTAAGGTTTTTAATGAGGCAAATGAATCACATTACAACCAGCCCAATTTGTTGTTTAAAATCAAAAGGAGTTCAATTAAAAATGCTCAAAATTGGCGTCATCAAAGGGGGGTGGGGGGGGGGGGGGAAGTGTCTACATTCGTAGTCAAAATAAGAGTTAATGAAGTCAAGGTCTTTGGTCAAGGTCTTTGGTCAAGTCTTCCCTTGTAAATGTAACCAATTTAATGTCGTAGGCTCCTCATATTTACGTTCCTGTATAGTATAAATAGGGGCTTTCAGTTGTAAACTTGATCATTCAACTTTTTCAAATAAAAACAGCTTCTTTTCTTAAGTTTGAGATTGATTCTCTTCTTAATCTGATTGTTGGTGTGTAATATCCTTCAGTCAACATTTAGTAGCCTTAGTGTGTAATATCTAAGCTACTATCTTAGGTAAATCAGTAGTCTTTCCGCAGCTACTGTGTGACCCTTCAATCCACAACCTTTGAACAGATTGCATTTCGATTCATTCTGTTGCAAAGCCTATCTCAACTGCATCCAGAAGTGCATTCCTTGGGAGGTTCGCATCATTTGGTATCAGAGCACACTTCTGATCGGTTATCCCTATCACTGATCTCTATATCTCTTTATTTCCATCTATTTAGATTGCATATGCTTGTGTACCGATTTGCATCAGTTGATTAATCGAAAAAAACCTATTCATATAATTGCATTGTTGTTTTTATCCAATATTACATCAGTTTATAACATCAAAATCGACCCCAACCCATTGTATTTTCATATTAGAAAATAACACACTCGCAACTCTTCATCTTCCATCGAAAATATTTTTTCAGAACAGTTATTTTTAACGCATTTGTTAAGTGTATTTGTAGCTATGTCAGGAGGAAATCAAACTTCAGAAGCACCAAACTTGTTAATGGAGGCTCTAGTAGCAGAAATGAAGAAAGTACTACAAGTAGAGCTGGAAGCCATTCATTTGCGGCTTGATGATATTCAGAACAATAGTAACACTGAAGCAGGTCCAAGGAGAACCAGGAATCCCTTTAGACATGGCCATAATGAAGAAATAGAAGCCTACTATAGTCATGGCAGTGAAGGGAGTAGGAGAACCCAAAGGAGGCATAGGGGTGTAAGAGAAGAAAGGGTGACGCTTAATGACACCATAAGAGGTCTTAAACTTAAGATACCATCATTCTATGGCAAAAATGATCCAGACACTTACCTGGAATGGGAGAAGAAGATCGAGCTGGTGTTTAATTGTCAACACTATTCCGAGCTCAACAAGGTCCGCATAGCTGCTACTGAATTTTATGAGTATGCACTCAGCTGGTGGGATCAATTGGTGACTTCCAGAAGACGTAATGGTGAGTATCCAGTAGAAACATGGGCTGAGATGAAAGCCATAATGAGGAAAAGGTTTGTGCCCAGCCATTACCACCGTGAGCTTCACCAAAAGCTAAGGAGACTCAATCAAGGAAGCCGAAGTGTTGAGGATTATAACCAGGAGTTGGAAACCCTAATGATCAGGGCAGACATTTCAGAAGATAGAGAAGCTACTATGGCAAGATTTTTAGGAGGACTTAATCGTGACATTCAAGATAGAATGGAGCTGGAACATTATGTGGAGCTAGAGGAAATGTTGCACAAAGCTATACTGGTAGAACAGCAGCTAAAAAGAAAAAGTTATACTAGGCCAAGCTTTGGAGCAGCTAACAATAAGCCTAGCTACCAAAGGGAAGGAAAACAGATTGCTAAAGTTGATTCCAAACCTTCAACAACCACTCAAGACGTAAAGGGATAATCTGAAGCTACTACATCTACTAGAACAAGAGATGTGAAGTGTTTCAAATGCCAAGGAAGAGGGCATTATGCGAATGAATGCACCAACAAGAAGATCATGATTCGGTTGGATAATGGTGAAATACAATCTGAGGAAGAAGAATTCTTTTCTGATTCTTCAGAAGAGCATCTTGTACCTCCTATGGCAGGAGTATTATTGGTAACAAGAAAAACCCTAAGCGTACAAAACAAAACCAAAGAACATGAGCAAAGAGAGAACCTGTTTCACTCAAGATGCCACGTCCAAGGAAAGGTTTGCAGCATCATTATTGATGGAGGCAGCTGCACTAACGTGGCTAGTGAAACTATGGTAAACAAGTTAGGTCTGGAAGTGTTCAAGCACCCAAAGCCATATAAGCTGCAATGGCTTAATGAGTGTGGCGAAATGAAGGTAAGCAGCCAAGTCAAGGTACCTATTACCATTGGAAAGTACCAAGATGAGATCCTTTGTGATGTTTTACCAATGGAGGCTGGCCACATTCTGCTTGGAAGACCATGGTAATTTGATCGAAAGGTCATTCATGATGGTTACACCAACCAACAGTCGTTTGAACACAAAGGTAGGAAGATCACACTTGTTCCTATGACACCATAGGAGGTGTACCAAGATCAGCTTGTGTTGGAGCAAAGGAAAACAGCTGGAACTTCAAAAGAAACCATAAGCACCAAAAGTGGCAGAGGCTTTGAGAACAAGAACAAGAACCACTCAAGTTTCTTTGTGAGAAATGGTAGAGTTAAGAAGGCTCTCTTATCACAACAACCTGTTCTTTTGTTTATCTATAGGAAGCTCTCATGAGCTTAACTAACATTGCATCGGTATTACCGAGTGAAGTAACTTCTATTTTGTAGGATTATGAAGATATCTTTCCAGAAGACAATCCAAAAGGGCTACCACCCATCAGAGGCATTGAACATCAGATTGATTTTGTACCTGGAGCCTCACTACCAAATAGACAAGCTTATAGAACCAACCCCGTTGAGACTAAGGAGCTGCAAAGGCAAGTTAATGAGCTAATGGAGAAGGGCTACATCAGGGAGAGCATGAGTCCTTGTGCTGTGCCAGTTCTACTTGTGCCAAAGAAAGATGGCAGCTGGTGCATGTGTGTTGATTGTAGAGCATTCAACAACATTACGGTAAAGTATCTCCATCCAATCCCTAGGTTAAATGACAGGCTTGATGAATTGCATGGTTCCAGAATCTTTTCTAAGACAGATCTTAAGAGTGGATACCATCAAATACATATGAAAGAAGGGGATGAATGGAAACCTGCATTTAAAACTAAGCATGGATTATATGAATTGTTAGTCATGCCATTTGGGTTAACAAATGCACCTAGTACTTTCATGAGGTTGATGAATCATGTTCTTAGAGCATTCATAGGATTCTTTGTTGTAGTATACTTTGATGACATCTTAATCTACAGCAAGAATCTAGAAGAGCATGCTAGTCATTTGACATCGGTTCTAAGCGTTCTTAGAAAAGAAAAGTTATATGCCAATCTTAAGAAATGCACTTTTTGTACAGATAACATTGTGTTCCTAGGCTTTGTTATAAGTGCAGATGGTATTAAGGTTGATGAGGAGAAGGTCAAAGCTATTAAGGAATGGCCAAGTCCAAAAACAGTAGGAGAAGTGAGAAGTTTCCATGGGCTAACTGGCTTCTATAGACGCTTTGTCAAGGATTTTAGCACTATTGCTGCCCCACTTACGGAAGTAATCAAGAAAGACATAGGATTCAAATGGGGACAAGCTCAAGAAAGCTCATTCCAAGCTTTGAAAGAAAAGCTTACACATGCACCTCTTTTATCTTTACCTGATTTTCTTAAAACCTTTGAGATAGAATGTGATGCTTCTTGTATAGGTATTGGAGCTGTTTTGATGTAGGATAAGAAACCTATAGCCTATTTCAGTGAGAAGCTTGGAGGAGCCACCCTCAACTATCCAACCTACGACAAGGAATTGTACACCTTGGTCCGTGCTTTGCGAACTTGGCAACACTACTTGTTGCCTAAGGAGTTCGTTATTCACACTGATCATGAGTCACTCAAGCAATTAAAGGGCCAACAGAAGCTGAACAAAAGGCATGCACGGTGGGTTGAGTTCATAGACACATTTCCGTATGTCATTAAATACAAACAAGGTAAAGAGAATGTTGTGGCAGATGCATTGTCACGGAGGTATGCCTTACTCTCTACTCTTGATGCTAAGTTGTTAGGTTTTGAACAGCTTAAAGAGCTATATGAAACTGATCCTGAATTTAAAGATGTATACATTGCTAGCAAAAAGTTTGCTTCAGGAAAATACTATCGGCATGATGGATTCCTATTTTATAATAATAGATTATGTGTGCCTAACTGTTCCATTCGAGACTTGCTAGTTAGGGAAGCTCATGGAGGAGGACTGATGGGGCATTTTGGAGCTGCCAAAACCCTTAAAGTAATGCAAGATCATTTCCATTGGCCACACATGAAGAGAGACGTAGAAAGAATCTGTGCAAGGTGTGCCACATGCAAACAGGCTAAGTCTAAGGTTCAACCCCACGGTTTGTACACTCCTTTACCCATTCCTACTCATCCATGGATTGACATATTAATGGACTTTGTTGTTGGTTTGCCTAGAACTAAGACAGGAAAGGATTCTATCTTTGTTGTGGTTGATAGATTCTCTAAGATGGCTCATTTTATAGCATGTCACAAGACTGATGATGCATTGCATATAGCTAATCTGTTCTTTAAAGAGGTAGTTCGATTGCATGGAATGCCTAGGATCATAGTTTCTGATAGAGACACTAAGTTCTTTAGTTACTTTTGGAAAACTCTTTGGTCTAAGTGAGGAACTAAGTTGGTATTCTCTACAAAATGTCACCCAAAAACGGATGGTCAAACTGAAGTAGTTAATAGAACATTGTCTACTTTATTGCGTGCATTAATCAAACGAAATCTTAGAACATGGGAAGAATGTTTACCACATGCTGAATTTGCATATAACCATTCTGTACATTTTGCTTCTAAGTATTCTCCTTTTCAAATTGTGTATGGTTTCAATCCTTTATCTCCTTTGGATCTAACCCCTTTGCCTTTAAGTGAATGAGCTAGTATTGATGGAAAAAGAAAAGCTGAGATTGTTAAACAGATCCATGAGAATGCAAGGAAGAATATTGAGGCAGAACCCAACCATATGCAAGAAAGGCCAACAAAGGAAGACGTGAAATGGTATTTGAGGTGGGAGACCTCGTGTGGGTTCACTTGAGGAAAGAAAGATTTCCATCAGAAAGGAAATCCAAACTTATGCCCAGAATAGATGGACCTTTCAAGATAGTTCAGAAGATCAGCAACAACGCCTACCAAATTGATCTTCAAGGTAAGTATAATGTGAGTTCAAGCTTCAATGTTTCTGATCTTGTGCCTTTCATTGCAGATGAACCAGATTTGAGGTCAAATCCTTTTCAAGAGGAGGGGGATGATACGAGCATGGAAAGCACACAAAAGGAGAAGCTCATGGCTAGGAATGAACCAGTGGAACATGAAGAATCTCTTGCACTACCAGCTGGACCATTAACCCGAGCCAAAGCCAAGAAACTCAAAGAGGCAATCAACCGCATGCTCAACAAGGTGAATGCACAGCAAATTCACTTGAGCTTGAATGGAGAAGTGCCTAAAAGCACTCTGATTTTAGTACAAGCTCAAGACTGCATACAAATGGGTATGTGATCCATTTGTACTCTTTTTCCCTTATCCAAGTTTTCTCCCATTGGGTTTTCTTGGTAAGGTTTTTAATGAGGCAAATGAATCACATTACAACCAGCCCAATTTGTTGTTTAAAATCAAAAGGAGTTCAATTAAAAATGCTCAAAATTGGCGTCATCAAAGGGGGGAAAAGTGTCTACATTCATAGTCAAAATAAGAGTTAATGAAGTCAAGGTCTTTGGTCAAGGTCTTTGGTCAAGGTCTTTGGTCAAGTCTTCCCTTGTAATTGTAACCAATTTAATGTTGTAGGCTCCTCATATTTACGTCCCCGTATAGTATAAATAGGGCTTTCAGTTGTAAACTTGATCATTCAACTTTTCAAATAAAAACAGCTTCTTTTCTTAAGTTTGAGAGTGATTCTCTTCTTAATCTGATTGTTGGTGTGTAATATCCTTCAGTCAACATTTAGTAGCCTTAGTGTGTAATATCTAAGCTACTATCTTAGGTAAATCAGTAGTCCTTTCGCAGCTACTGTGTGACCCTTCAATCCACAACCTTTGAACAGATTGAATTTCGATTCATTCTGTTGCAAAGCCTATCTCAATCGCATCCAGAAGTGCATTCCTTGGGAGGTTCGCATCACCTTGGATTCGTGTCATTCTGAACTCTGAATCAAAAGTCAAAGAAGATTTAGTGCGGACATCTCAAGTTGATCGGCCAGTTAAATTGATCATTCTAAACTGAACACTGGTGTTCATTGAGCAAAGGTTTAGAAATGAAGCATAATGCATGGCATCACGAAGTTTGGAATAGATTGGATTACTTGGAGGCTTTGTCGTAGCTATTTTGATCTTAAATTTTGTCACAATATAGAAAAATAAGCAAGCTTAGCATGGGCATTGGATTCGTGTCATTTTCAATTCTGAATCAAAAGTTAAAGACAACTTAGTGCGGATATGTCAAATTGATCGGCTAGTTAAATTGATCATTCTAAACCGATCAGTGGTGCTCATTTAGCAAAGCATTACAAATGAAGCATAATGCTCGGTATCACATAGTTTGGGATAGATTGGATTCCTTGTAGGGTCTGTCGTAGCTATTTTGGTCTTAAATTTTGTTGCAATAATAAAAATTGAACTAGCTTTAGGAGGACGTAGGATTCGTATCATTCAGAAGTCTGACTCGAAAGTTAAAGACAATTTAATGCAGACATATCAAGTTGATCGGCTAGTAGAAGTGATTATTCCAAATGGATCATGGGTGCTCATTGAGAAAAGGTTTACAAATGAATCATAATGCATGGCATCACGTAGTTTAGGATAGATTGGATTACTTCGAGACTTTGTTATAGCTATTTCGGTCTTAAATTTGGCCACAATATAGCAAATTGAGCTAGTTTAACGGGGGCGTTGGATTTATGTCATTTTGCGCTCAAAATCAAAAATTAAAAACAATTTAGTGTGGACATGTCAAGTTGATCTGCTAGTTAAAATGATCATTCTAAACTGATCATTGGTGCTCATTGATCAAAGGCTTACAAATGAAACATAATGCATGGCATCACGTAGTTTGGGATAGATTGGATTAGCTGGAGGTTTTGTTGTAGCTATTTCGGTTTTAAATTTTGTCACAATCTAGAAAATTGAGTTAGCTTAACGTTGGCGTTGGATTCGTGTTATTCAAAACTCTGAATCAAAAGTTAAAGACGATTTAATGTGGACATGTCAAGTTGATCGGCCTGTTAAATTGATCATTGATGCTCATTGAGTAAAGGTTTACAAGTGAAGCATAATGCATGTCATCACGTAGTTTGGGATAGATTGGATTAGCTTGAGGTTTTGTTGTAGCTATTTCGGTTTTAAATTTTGTCACAATCTAGAAAATTGAGTTAGCTTAACGTTGGCGTTGGATTCGTGTTATTCAAAACTCTGAATCAAAAGTTAAAGACGATTTAATGTGGACATGTCAAGTTGATCGGCCTGTTAAATTGATCATTGATGCTCATTGAGTAAAGGTTTACAAGTGAAGCATAATGCATGTCATCACGTAGTTTGGGATAGATTGGATTAGCTTGAGGTTTTGTTGTAGCTATTTCGGTTTTAAATTTTGTCACAATCTAGAAAATTGAGTTAGCTTAACGTTGGCGTTGGATTCGTGTTATTCAAAACTCTGAATCAAAAGTTAAAGATGATTTAATGTGGACATGTCAAGTTGATCGGCCTGTTAAATTGATCATTCTAAATTGATCATTGATGCTCATTGAGCAAAGGTTTACAAGTGAAGCATAATGCATGGCATCAGCAGTTTGGGATAGATTGGATTACTTGGAGGCAATGTGGAAGCTATTTCTGTATTAAATTCTGTCACAATATAGAAAATTGAGCTAGTTTAACATGGGCTTTGTATTGATGTCATTCTAAATGTGAATCAAAAGTTAAAGACGATTTAGTACGGACATGTCAAGTTGATCAGCAGTTAAATTGATCATTCTAATCTGATCATTGGTGATGATTGACCAAAGGCTTACAAACGAAGCATAATGCATGGTATCACGCAGTTCAGGATAGATTGGATTAGTTGGAGGCTTTGTCGTAGCTATTTCGATTAATTTTTATCAAAATATAAAAAGGTGAACTACCTTAATGTGGGCGCTGTATTCTTGTTATTCTGAACACTAAATAAAACGTCAAAGGAGATTTAGTGCAGACATCTCAAGTTGATCGAACAGTTAAATTGATCATTCTATCCTAATCATTGGTGCTCATTTAGAAATGGTTTACAAATAAAACAAAATGCATTTCATCACATAGTTTGTGATACGAGCATGGAAAGCACACAAAAGGAGAAGCTCATGGCTAGGAATGAACCAGTGGAACATGAAGAATCTCGTGCACTACCAGCTGGACCATTAACCCGAGCCAAAGCCAAGAAACTCAAAGAGGCAATCAGCCGCATGCTCAACAAGGAGAATGCACAACAAATTCACTTGAGCTTGAATGTAGAAGTGCCTAAAAGCACTCTGATTTTAGTATAAGCTCAAGACAGCATACAAATGGGTATGTGATCCATTTGTACTCTTTTTCCCTTATCCAAGTTTTCTCCCATTGGGTTTTTTGGTAAGGTTTTTAATGAGGCAAATGAATCACATTACAACCAGCCCAATTTGTTGTTGGTATCAGAGCACACTTCTGATCGGTTATCCCTATCACTGATCTCTATATCTCTTTATTTCCATATATTTAGATTGCATATGCTTGTGTATCGATTTGCATCAGTTGATTAATCGAAAAAAACCTATTCATATAATTGCATTGTTGTTTTTATCCAATATTACATCAGTTTATAACATCAAAATCGACCCCAACCCATTGCATTTTCAGATTAGAAAATAACACACTCGCAACTCTTCATCTTCCATCGAAAATATTTTTTCAGAACAGGTATTTTTAACGCATTTGTTAAGTGTATTTGTAGCTATGTCAGGAGGAAATCAAACTTCAGAAGCACCAAACTTGTTAATGGAGGCTCTAGTAGCATAAATGAAGAAAGTACTACAAGTGGAGCTGGAAGCCATTCATTTGCGGCTTGATGATGTTCAGAACAATAGTAACACTGAAGCAGGTCCAAGGAGAACCAGGAATCCCTTTAGACATGGTCATAATGAAGAAATAGAAGCCTACTATAGTCATGGCAGTGAAGGGAGTAGGAGAACCCAAAGGAGGCATAGGCGTGTTAGAGAAGAAAGGGTGAAGCTTAATGACACCTTAAGATGTCTTAAACTTAAGATACCATCATTCTATGGCAAAAATGATCCAGACACTTACCTGGAATGGGAGAAGAAGATCGAGCTGGTGTTTGATTGTCAACACTATTCCGAGCTCAACAAGGTCCGCATAGCTGCTACTGAATTTTATGAGTATGCACTCAGCTGGTGGGATCAATTGGTGACTTCTAGAAGACGTAATGGTGAGTATCCAGTAGAAACATGGGCTGAGATGAAAGCCATAATGAGGAAAAGGTTTGTGCCCAGCCATTACCACCGTGAGCTTCACCAAAAGCTAAGGAGACTCAATCAAGGAAGCCGAAGTGTTGAGGACTATTACCAGGAGTTGGAAACCCTCATGATCAGGGCAGACATTTCAGAAGATAGAGAAGCTACTATGGCAAGATTTTTAGGAGGACTTAACCGTGACATTCAAGATAGAATGGAGCTGGAACATTATGTGGAGCTAGAGGAAATGTTGCACAAAGCTATACTGGTGGAACAGCAGCTAAAAAGAAAAAGTTATACTAGGCCAAGCTATGGAGCAGCTAACAATAAGCCTAGCTACCAAAGGGAAGGAAAACAGATTGCTAAAGTTGATTCCAAACCTTCAACAACCACTCAAGACGTCAAGGGCAAATCTGAAGCTACTACATCTACTAGAACAAGAGATGTGAAGTGTTTCAAATGCCAAGGAAGAGGGCATTATGCGAATGAATGCACCAACAAGAAGATCATGATTCTGTTGGATAATGGTGGAATAGAATCCGAGGAAGAATAAGTCTTTTCTGATTCTTCAGAAGAGCATCTCGAACCTCCTATGGCAGGAGAATTATTGGTAACAAGAAGAACCCTAAGCGTACAAAACAAAACCAAAGAACATGAGCAAAGAGAGAACCTGTTTCACTCAAGATGCCACGTCCAAGGAAAGGTTTGCAGCATCATTATTGATGGAGGCAGCTGCACTAATGTGGCTACTGAAACTATGGTAAACAAGTTAGGTCTAGAAGTGTTCAAGCACCCAAAGCCGTATAAGCTGCAATGGCTTAATGAGTGTGGCGAAATGAAGGTAACCAGCCAAGTCAAGGTACCTATAACCATTGGAAAGTACCAAGATGAGATCCTTTGTGATGTTTTACCAATGGAGGCTGGCCACATTCTGCTTCGAAGACCATGGCAATTTGATCGAAAGGTCATTCATGATGGTTACACCAACAAACACTCGTTTGAACACAAAGGTAAGAAGATCACACTTGTTCCTATGACACCACAGGAGGTGTACCAAGATCAGCTCGTGTTGGAGCAAAGGAAAACAGCTGGAACTTCAAAACAAACCATAAGCACCAAAAGTGACAGAGGCTGTGAGAACAAGAACAAAAAGCATTCAAGTTTCTTTGTGATAACTGGTGGAGTTAAGAAGGCTCTCTTCTCACAACAACCTGTTCTTTTGTTTATCTATAAGGAAGCTCTCATGAGCTTAACTAACGTTGAACCGGTATTACCGAGTGAAGTGACTTCTATTTTGCAGGATTATGGAGACGTCTTTCCAGAAGACAGTTCAAAGGGGCTACCACCCATCAGAGGCATTGAACATTAGATTGATTTTGTACCTGGAGCCTCACTACCAAATAGACCAGCTTATAGAACCAACCCCGTTGAGACTAAGGAGCTGCAAAGGCAAGTTAATGAGCTAATGGAGAAGGGCTAAATCAGGGAGAGCATGAGTCCTTGTGCTGTGCCAGTTCTACTTGTGCCAAAGAAAGATGCCAGCTGGCGCATGTGTGTTGATTGTAGAGCAATCAACAACATTACGGTAAAGTATCACCATCCAATCCCTAGGTTAGATGACATGCTTGATGAATTGCATGGTTCCAGAATCTTTTCTAAGATAGATCTTAAGAGTGGGTACCATCAAATACGCATGAAGGAAGGGGATGAATGGAAAACTGCATTTGATCAAGTTCATAGTCAAAATAAGAGTTAATGGAGTCAAGTTCTTTGGTCAAGGTCTTTGGTCAAGTCTTCCCTTGTAATTGTAACCAATTTAATGTTGTAGGCTCCTCATATTTAGGTCCCCTTATAGTATAAATAGGGGCTTTCAGTTGTAAACTTGATCATTCAACTTTTCAAATAAAAACAGCTTCTTTTCTTAAGTTTGAGAGTGATTCTCTTCTTAATCTGATTGTTGGTGTGTAATATCCTTCAGTCAACATTTAGTAGCCTTAGTGTGTAATATCTAAGCTACTATCTTAGTTAAATCAGTAGTCTTTCCGCAACTACTGTGTGACCCTTCAATCCACAACCTTTGAACAGATTGAATTTCGATTCATTCTGTTGCAAAGCCTATCTCAACCTCATCCAGAAGTGCATTCCTTGGGAGGTTCGCATCAGTTTGGGATAGATTGGATTACTTGATAACTTTGTCGTAGCTATTTTGGTCTTAAATTTTGTCCCAATATTTAAAATTGAGCTACATTAACGTGGGGCTTAGATTCATGTCATTCTGAAAACTAAATCAAAATTTCAAGACGATTTACTGCAGAGATATCAAGTTGAACGGCCAGTTAAATTGATCGTTTTAAACTTATCACTGCTGCTCATTGAATAAAGGTTTACAAATGAAGAATAATGCATGACATCACGAAATTTGGGATAGATTGGATGATTTGAAGGCTTTCTCGTAGCTATTTTGATCTTAAATTTTGTCACAATATAGAAAATTAAGCTAGGTTAACATTGGCGTTGGATTTCTGTCATTCTAAACTCTGAATCAAAAGTAAAAGACGACTTAGTGCGGACATGTCAAATTCATCGGCCAGTTAAATTGATAATTCTAAACTGATCACTGGTGCTCATTGTGCAAAGGTTTGGAAATGAAGCATAATGCATGGCATCAAACTGTTTGGGATAGATTGGATTACTTGTAGGCTTTGTCATAGCTATTTTGGTCTTAAATTTTTTACAACATAGAAAATTGAGTTAGCTTAATGTGGGCATTAGATTCGTGTAATTCTGAACACTAAATCAAAAGTGACAGATGATTTAGTGCGGACATCTCAAGTTGATCGGCCCGTTAAATTGATCATTCTAAACTGATAATTGGTGCTCATTGAGCAAAGGTTTACAAATGAAGCATAATGCATGGCATCACGTAGTTTGCGATAGATTGGATTACTTGAAGGCTTTGTTATAGCTACTTCAGTCTTAAATTATGTCACAATATAGAAAATTTAGCTAGCTTTACGTGGGCGTTGGATTCATGTCATTCTAAATTCTGTCTCAAAAGTTGAAGGCAATTTAGTGCGGACATGTCAAGTTCATCAGCTAGTAAAAATGATCATTCTAAACTGATCATGGTTGTTCATTGAACAAATGTTTACAAATGAATCATAATGCATGGCATAATACAGTTTCAGATAGATTGGATTACTTGGAAGCTTTGTCGTAGCTATTTCGGTCTTAAGTTTTGTCACAGTATAGAAAATTGAGCAAGCTTAACGTGGGCATTGGATTCATGTCATTTTGCGCTCAAAATCAAAACTTAATGACGATTTATTGTGGACATGTCAAGTTGATCAGCTAATTAAAATAATCATTCTAAACGGATCATTGTTGCTCATTGACCAATGGCTTACAAATGAGTTAGCTTAATGGAGGCCTTGGATTCATGTCATTATGAACTCTGAATAAAAAGTTAAAGATGATTTAGTGCGGACATGTGAAGTTGATCGGCCTGTTAAATTGATTATTCTAAACTGATCATTGGTGCTCATTGAGCAAAGATTAACAATTGAAATATAATGTATGGCATCAATAGTTTGGGATAGATTTGATTACTTGGAGGCTTTGCCATAGTTATTTTGAATCCTAAATTTTATCACAATATAGAAAATTGAGCTAGTTTAACGTGTGCGCTGGAGTCGTGTCATTCTGAATACTAAATCAAAAGTTAAAGACGATTTAGCGCCGACATCTCAAGTTGATCGGCCAGTTAAATTGATCATACTATATTGATCATTAGTGCTCATTGAGCAAAGGTTTACAAATAAAACATAATGCATTTCATCCATAGTTTGGGATAGATTGGATTACTTGGTGGGTTTCTCGTAGCTATTTTGGTCTTTAATTTTGTCCCAGTATTTAAAACTGAGCTACCTTAACATGGGCGTTGGATTCGTGTCATTCTGAACAGTAATTTAAAAGTTAAAGGCGATTTAGTTGAAACATCTCATGTTGACCGGCCAGTTAAATTAATCGTTCTAAACTGATCAATGGTGCTCATTGAGCAAAGGTTTACAAATGAAGTAGAATGCATGGCATTACGTAGTTCGGAATAGATTGGATTACTTGGAGGCTTTGTCGTAGCTATTTCGATTTTAAATTTTTTCACAATATAAAAAATTAAGCTAGCTTAACATGGGGGTTGGATTCGTGTCATTCAGAAATCTGAAACAAAGGTTAAAGATGACTTCATGCGGATATGTCAAATTGATTGGCCTATTAAATTGATCATTATAAACTGATCACTAGTGCTCATAGTGCAAAGGTTTACAAATGAACCATAATGTATGCCATGACGCATTTTGGGATAGATTGGATTTCTTGGAGGCTTTCTCATAGCTATTTCTGTCTTAAAGTTTGGTCACAATATAGAAAAATTGAGTTAGATTAACGTGGGCGTTGGATTCAGGTCATTATGAACACTAAATCAAAAGTTAAAGACGATTTAGTGCGGACATCTCAACTTGATCGACCAGTTAAATTGATTATTCTAAACTGATCAGTAGTGCTCGTTGTGCAAAGGTTTTCAAAATTAGCATAATGCGTTGCATCACACATTTTGGGAAAGATTGGATTACTTGGATGTTTTTTCATAGTTATTTCGGTCTTAAATTTTGTCACAATATACAAAATTGAGTAAATTTAACGTGGGCGTTGGATTCATGTCATTCTGAATACTAAATCAAAAGTGAAAGTCAATTTAGTGTGGACATCTCAAGTTGATCGGGCAGTTAAATTGTTCATTTTAAACTGATCACTGGTGCTCACTAAGCAAAGGTTCACAAATAAAGCATAATGCAAGGCATCACGTAGTTTAGGATAGATTGGATTACTTGAAGGCTTTGTCGTAGCTATTTCGGAATTATATTTTGTCACAATATAGAAAATTGAGCTAGCTTTATCTGGGTGGTGGATTCGTGTCATTTTGATTCTGAATCAAATGTTAAAGACAATTTTGTTCGGACATGTCAAGTTGATCAGCTAGTAAAAATGATCTTTCTAAACTATTCATGGGTGCTCATTGCGCAAAAGTTTACAAATGAAGCATAATACATTGCATCACACAATTTGGAATAGATTTGATTACTTGGTGGCTTCGTCGTACTTATTTTGGTTTTAAATTTTTCACATTATAGAAAATTGAGTTGTCTTAACGTGGGCATTTGATTCATGTCATTTTGCAGTCAAAATCAAAATTTAAAAACGATTTAGTGTGGACATGTCAAGTTGATCAGCTAATTAAAATGAAAATTCTAAACTGGTCATTGGTGCTCAGTGACCAAAGGCTTACAAATGAATCATAATGCATGACATCACGTAGTTTGGGATAGATTGAATTAGCTGGAGGCTTTGTGTAATACCCGTCTCCAAAATACATGACACGTGTTATCGACTCGTACTTAACTTATAATTTATTTGAAATCTCATATAAAGTATAAGTAATAATTCTTTTTATTAAAAAAATTCTCGTCAAAAACAAGTATAAAATTATTAAAAAACATAAAAAAATAACTTAAAAAAAATCCAACGATAGTCAAGATTCAAAATAAAAATATATATATCATGTTTAAAATTCCCAAAATATAGCACCACCCCGACTTACTAAATCACTACTGCTCGAACTCACCTGCATACAAAAGGAGTCATGAGTAACATAATTACTTAGTGAAACGATCATATCTACCCACATATTCCCATTATACAAGTATGTATACAATATTGATAATTACTTTATTTAGTAATGAAAACTAACACGATTGATTCCACAAAAAGTTGACACAAATACTACCAATATATATATATATATATATATATATATATATATATGTATATTTAAACCGTGCTTACCTGAGTCACAACCACTCGTCCTCATCTCTAACCACGTCTGTTTAAGGATTCGGAACCCCCAAAGCCACGTCGGCTTTCCACCATGGCCACATCGGCCTATTTGCTCACGTCGAGCTCCCATCACGTCGATGGTTGTTTCTGGCCTGCCAGCCGTTAATGAACTACGACTCAACATTGCTGTTGTCGTAGCACAACACCCATCAACGTAGTTGAACCAACTAACGTTGCTCCAATACACCATACGCGCGTTACGTGAATATCACATTCACCATAATTTTATTCCAACATTAATAAATCAGCCATTATACTTGCTCACACTAAATGTTTAATATTTATCTAATAATTATATTAATTTATTTCAGTAAATTTATTGATATGCTTCATTTTATTATACCATAATCTACCATAAATAATTTAATATCCATAACCAATAAACCAACACATAACAATTTATCTTTCTTAATAATTAGGTCAACACAATAATCTCCCTTAAAATAATAAATTAACGTAATATTTCTACGATTTTCTCCCACCACACCACACAAGTACACCATCCCATTCCTATTCATTTTTTAATATTTATTTATTTATTATCTAATAAATTTCTAATAGGTTTAACTCCTTTTTTCTGATAAAAACACCACTAATTTTTGCAATAATTACTACAACCCTAATAGCACACCTCATTTCAACCTCTAATTTTTCCCTAAACAAAGCACTCATCAAAATAAATATACATAATTGTATAATGAAAATCATAGATCCTGTCTCACCTCAGTGCGAAACCTGGGTTAATGGAATGTTGGAATCGTCGGTCCTACGTAGATTTCTCTTCCTCCGACGATGGTACACACGAGCACCTGGGCACTCCAACGCTGAACTTTCTACCCCTATACTCTGTTGAAATCTCTCCCTTTCTTCTTGCTTTTGTTTTTCATGTGCGGCTACCTCTAATCCCCTTTGACAACGTTATAAAGCCACTAGGGTTAATTAGGGTTTCAGAAGAATTGTCCGTTATATCCTCACTTCTATTTATGTGCACTTCATGGTTTAAATTTAGGCACGGGATGTTACAATTCTCCCCCACCACAGAAGGATTTGTCCCCGAATTCGATGGTTCCACCTCACTCTCGTCGTGGTCCTTAAAAAGACAAGGGTAATCAATTTTCATATGGTGTTCAGATCCCCACGTCTCTTCTTCAATTCCGTCTCTTTCCCAACAAACACTCACTGATTTAACATTATTCCCTTGCATATCAATTTTTCGTTGTCCAGTGATTTTTACCGGTTTACTAAGAATTGTCAAGTTTTCTTCCAAATCCTCTAGGGGTTGCTGCATAATGAGTTGGGGTTCTTTGACAACTTTTCGGAGGACTGATACATGAAACCCATCATGAAATGTTGCTAACTCCTTTGGTAATCTCAATCTATATGCAACTATACCAATCCCTTTCAGTAATTGGATAAAGCCCCATAAAACGTGGTTTGATTTTTTCCAACTTCTTATTCTTATCTACTTCTCTGAATAACTTCATTTTCAAATACACCTCGTCTCCCACTCTAATCTCCCATTCCCTTCTCCCTTTATCAGCGTAACTCTTCTGACGATCGTGAGCCTCCTTTAGTCTAGCATGAAGAGTTTCCACTTGATCCATTGTCTCTCTAACCCACTCAGGTTCCAAGTCTCTGCGCTCTCACACTTCTGTCCATCAAAGTGGTGTCCGACAAGGTCGCCCATACAAAGCCTCATATGGTGACATCTTTATGCTACTATGATAGCTATAGTTGTACGCAAACTCTGCTAACGGTAAATATCCCTCCCAATGACCTCCCCAATCCAACATACACGCTCGCAACATATCCTCAAGGGTTTAAATTGTTCTTTCCGACTGTCCATTGGTCTGTGGGTGATATGCGGTACTCTGATGCACTTTCGTCCCAAGTGCCTTTTGTAATGCCTGCCAAAATATTGAGGTAAATTTCGGGTCTCGGTCTGAAACAATGCACACTGGAACACCATGCAGCCTAACAATCACCTCCACATATACTCTTGCTAAGTGGTCCACATTGTCTGTCTTCTTAATCGCCAAGAAATTAGCTGACTTCGTAAGTCGATCAACAATTATCAAAACTGTATCTAGTTTACTAATTGTCCTTGGGAGCCCTGTCACGAAATCCATAGTGATCATATCCCATTTCCATTCAGGAAACGGTAGACTTTGCAATAACCCACTAGGTACTCTACGTTCTGCCTTTACTAGTTGGCACGTAGGGCACTTCGCTACCCATTTTGCGCTATCCCGTTTTATACCTTTCCAATGATAATATCATTTTAGATCTCGATATAGCTTTGTCCCCCCCCCCCCCCGAATGGATTGCAAAACGTGAGTGGTGTGCCTGCGATAAGATCTCATCCTTTAATTCCATAACATTAGGGAACACATACCCGATTCCTGTACAAGTAGGTTTCTTATTCTGCGGTATGGTATCCTTCCACATTATTATCCACAGCTTTTCTGAGTGCATCGTCTACCTTTTGAGCCTCACATATTTTCCAAAGTAAGTCTGCCCCGTTTATGGCTTCCAATCCTATGGCATCTTTGGTAACTGGAGTAGCACACAAGCTTAGTTTTCCCAAGGAAGCCACTAACTCCTCTGCTTCCCGTTCCTTTGATATGTCATTTCTCCTTCTACTTAATGCATATGCTACCATGTTAGCCTTTGCAAGGTGGTATGTGATTTCCAAGTCATAATCTGCTAGTAGCTCCATCTCCTCTACCTCAGATTAAGATCTGGTTGCGTAAATATATATTTTAAACTCTTGTGATCAGTAAAAACTTGTACTTTTTCCCCATATAAATATGGCACGCCAAATTTTTAAAGCAAAAACAACTGCTACCAATTCTAAATCATGGATGGGATAATTTATCTCATGTTTCTCAACTGTCTAGACGCATAGGCAATTACTTGTTCTTACTGCATCAGCACACAACCCAATCCTGATCCTAATGCGTCAGTGTATACCAAATATGGTACCCCAGTCCTTGGTAAAACCAATATTGGAGTCTTAGTCAAGTGCCCTTTCAACCTTTGAAAGCTCTCTACACACTCTTTGGTCCAATTAAATTTCACATCCTTTCTCGTAAATTGAGTCATAGGCTTGGCTATACTCGCAAATCCTTCAACGAATTTTCGATAGTAACCCGCTAGGCCCAGAAAACTACGGACCTCTGTTGCATTTCTGAGTGTCGGCGATCCCATTATCGTTGCAATCTTTTCCGGATCCACTGATACTCCAACTTCAGACACAATGTGACCTAGAAAGCCAATCTTCCTCTACCAAAGCTACATTTGCTCAACTTAGCATATAACTTGTATTCTCGCAACTTTTCTAGTACTCCACGGCCACGTCAGCCTATTTGCTCACGTCGGCCTAATTGCTCACGTCGAGCTCCCGTCACGTTGATGGTTGTTTCCGGCCTGCCAACCGTTAATGATCTCCGACTCAACACCGCTGTTGTCGTAGCCCAACACCCATCAACACAGTTGAGCCAACTAACGTTGCTCCAATAGACCATACCCACGTTCCGTGAATATCAAATTCACCAGAACTTTATTCCCACATTAATAAATCAGCCATTATACTTGCTGAGACTAAATGTTTGATATTTATCTAATAATAATATTAATTTATTTTAGTTAATTTATTGATTATGGTTCATTTTATTATACCATAATCCACCATAAATAATTTAATATCCTTAACCAATAAACCAACACATAACAATTTATCTTTCTTAATAATTAGGTCAACATAATAATCTCCCTTAAAATAATAAATTAACCTAACATTTCTACTCTTTTCTCCTACCACACCACACAAGTACACCATCCCATTCCTATTCATTTTCTAATAAACCACACCACACAAGTACTCCCTTTCTTCTTGCTTTTGTTTTTGATGTGTGGCTGCCTCTAATCCCCTTTCATGACGTCTTATATAGCCATTAGGGTTAATTAGGGTTTCAAAATAATTTTCCGTTATACCCTCACTTCTATTTATGTGGACTTCATGGTTTAAATTTACGCCCGGGATGTTACACTCTGTCTTAGCTATTTAAATCTAAATTCCACATAAAATTGATCGCCCAGTTAAATTGATCATTGATCAATGGTGCTCATTGAGCAAATGTTTACAAATGAAGCATGGAGCATGGCATCAAGTAGTTTGGGATAGATTGGATTACTTGGAGGCTTTGTCGTAGCTATTTCTGGATTAAATTTTGTCACACTATAGAAAATTGAGCTAGCATAACGTGGACATTAGATTTCTTTCATTTTGAAAACTTAGTTAGCTTAATTTTGTTACAATATAGAACTATGAATCAAAAGTTAAAGACAATTTAGTAGAGACATGTCAAGTTGATCGGCCAGTTGAATTGATCATTCTAAACCGATCATTGGTACTCATTGAGCAAAGTTTTACAAATGAAGCATAATGCATGCATCAGCAGTTTGGGATAGATTGGATTACTTGGAGGATTTAGCGTAGCTATTTCACTCTTAAATTTGTCACAATATAGAAAAATGAGCTAGCTTAACGTGGGGTTTGGATTTGTGTCATTCCGAACTATGAATCAAAAGTTAAAGATGATTTAGTACATATATGTCAAGTTTATCAGGCAGTTAAATTGATCATTCTAAACTTATCATTGGTGCACATTGAGCAAAGGCTTACAAATGAAGCATAATGCATGACATCACGCAATACGGGATAGATTGGATTACTTGGAGGCTTTGTCGTAGCTATTTTGGTTTTAAATTTTGTCACAATATAGAAAATTTAACTAGTTTAACGTGGTCGCTTGATTCGTGTCATTCTGAACACTAAATCAAAAGTTAAAGGCGATTTAGTGCGGATATCTCAAGTTGAGCGTCCAGGTAAATTGATCATTCTAAACTGATCCCTAGTGCTCATTGTTCAAAGGTTTTCAAATGAATCATAATGCATGACATCACACATTTTGGGATAGATTTGATTACTTGGAGGCTTTCTCATAGCTATTTCGGTCTTAAATTTTGTCACAATATATTAAATTAAGTTAGCTTTACGTGGATATTGGATTTGTGTCATTCTGAATTCTTACTGAAAAGTTAAAGACAATTTAGTGCGGACATGATCAGCTAGTAAAAATGGTCCTTCTAAACTGATCATGGTTGCTCATTGGGCAAAGGTTTACGAATGAAGCATAATGCATGGCATCACGCAGTTTGGAATAGATTGTATTACTTGGAGGATTTGTCGTAGCTAGTTCAATCTGAAATTTTGTCAAAATATAAAAAATTGAGCTAGCTTAACGTGGGCGTTGGATTCATGTCATTTTGCGCTAAAAAAAGAGTTAAAAACGATTTAGTGTGGACTTATGAAGTTGATAAGCTAGTTAAAATGATCATTCTAAACTGATCATTGGTGCTCATTGATCTAAGGCTTACAAATGAAGCATAATGCATGTCATCACACACTTTGGAATAGATTGGATTACTTGGAGACTTTGTCGTACCTATTTCATTCTTAAATTTTGTCACAATAGAGAACATTGAGCTACCTTAACATGGGGATTAGATTAGTTTCATTCTGTACATTAAATCAAAAGTGAAAGACGATTTAGAGTGGACATGCCAAGTTGTTCAGCAAGTTAAAATGATCATCTAAACTTATCATTGGTGCTCATTGAGCAGAGGTTTACAAATGAAGGATAGTGCGTGTCATCACACAGTTTTGGATAGATTGGATTACTAGAAAATTTTATCATACCTACTTGGGTCATAAATTTTATCACAATATAGAAACTGGAGCTACCTTTACGTGGACGTTGGATTCGTGTCATGATGACCTCTGAATTAAAAGCTAAAGATGATTTAGTGAGGACATGTTAAGTTGATTGGCCAATTAAATTGATCAATCAAAACAGATCACTAGTTCTGATTGAGAAAAGGTTTACAAATGAAGCATAATGCATGGCATCACGCAGTTTGGAATAGATTGGATTACTTATACGGTTTGTCGTAGATATTTTGGTCTTAAATTTTATCACAATATAGAAAATTGAGCTAGCTTAACATGGGCATTGGATTAGTGTCATTCTGAACACTAAATCAAAAGTTAAAGATGATTTAGTGCAGACAAGTCAAGTTTATCGGCCTGTTAAATTGATCATTTTAAACTGATCACTGGTGCTCATTGACCATAGGCTTACAAATGAAGCATAATGCGTGTCATCACACAAATTGGGATAGATTGGAATACCTAGAGGCTTTGTCTTAGCTATTTAAGTCTTAAATTTTGTCACAATATATAAAATTGAGCTAGCTTAACATGGGCATTGGATTCTTGTTATTCTAAACTCTAAATCAAAAGTTACGGACGATTTAGTGCGGACGTATCAAGTTGATCGGCCAGTTAAAATGATCATTCTAAACTCATCCTTCGTGCTCCTTGAGTAAAGGCTTATAAATGAAGCATAATGCATGATATCAAGTAGTTTAGGATAGATGGGATTACTTAGAGGCTTTGTCTGCCTCTTTCATTTCACAAGCTAGCTTAACGTGGGTGTTGGATTCATGTCATTCTGAGCTGTAGATCAAAAGTTAAAGTCGATTAAGTGCAGATCTCAAGTTGATCAGCTACTTAAAATAATCATTCTAAACTTAATATTGGTGCTATTTGAGCAAAGGTTTTCAAATGAAGCATAGTGCGTGTAAACACACAGTTTGTGATAGATTGGATTACTTGGAAACTATGTCATACCTATTTCGGTCGTTAATTTTGTCACAATATAGAAAATTGAGCTAGCATAACGTGGACATTAGATTTGTTTCATTCTGAACTCTGAAACAAAAGTAAAAGACGATTTAGTACAGATATATCAAACTGATCGGCCAGTTAAATTGATCATTCTAAATTGATCATTAGTGCTCATTGAGCAAACATTTACAAATGAAGAATAATGCATGGCATCAAGCAATTTGGGATCAATTGGATTATTTAGAGGCTTTTTCATAGCTGTTTTGGTGTGAGATTTTGTCACGACATAGAAAATTGTGCTAGGTTAACACAGACATTGGATTCGTGACATTCAGAACTCTGAATTAAAAGTAAAAGAAGATTTAGTCCGTACATGTCAAACTGATCGGCCAGTTAAATTGATCATTCTAAACTGATGATTGGTGCTCATTGAGAAAAGGTTTACAAATGAAGTATAATGCATAGCATCACGGAGTTTGAGATAGATTGGATTACTTGAAGGCTTTGTCGTAGCTATTTTGGTCTTAAATTTTGTCAAAATATAGAAAATTGAGCTAGCTTAACGTGGGCATTGGAATCGTATCATTCTGAATTCTGAATCAAAAGTTAGAGACGATTCAAGTTGATCGGCTACTTAAATTGATCATTCTAAACTGATCATCATTGCTCATGTAGCAACGGTTTACAAATGAAACATAATGCATGGAATCACGCAGTTTGGGATAGATTGGATTACTTGGATGCTTTTTCGTAGCTATTTCGATCTTAAGATTTGTCACAATATAGAAAATTGTGCTAACTTAATGTGGGCGTTGAAGTCGTGAATTCTAAATTTTGAATAAAAAGTTAAAAAAGATTTAGTGCAGACATGTCAAATTGATAGGGTACTTAAATTGATCATTTTAAACTGATCACTAGTGCTTATTGAGCAAAGGTTTACAAATGAAGCATAATGCATGCCACCATGAAGGATGGATAGGATTACTTGGAAGCTTTGTCCAAGCTATTTCGGTTTTAAATTTTGTCACAATAGAGAAAATTTGGCTATCTAAACGTGGGTGTTGGATACGTGTTAATATGAATACTAAATCAAAAGTTAAAGATGATTTTGTATGGACGTATCAAGTTGATCGGCCAGTTAAATTGATCATTCTAAACTGATCTTTGGTGCCCATTGAGCAAAGGTTTACAAAAGAAGCATAATGCATGGCATCACGCATTTTGGGATAGATTGGATTACTTGGAGGCTTTTTCGTAGCTATTTTGGTCTGTAATTTAGTCAATTATAGAAAACTGTGCAACATGTGCGTTGAATTCGTGTCATTCCAAACTCTGAATCAAAAGTTAACGACGATTTAGTGCGGACATGCCAAACTGATCGGTATGTTAAATTGATCATTCTATACTGATCACTGGTGCTCATTAAGGAAATGTTTACAAATGAAACATAATGCATGGTATCACGTATGTTGGCATAATTAGATTACTTGGAGGCTTTTTCGTAGTTATTTTGGTCTTCAATTTGGTCACAATATAGCTTATGAGCTAGCTTAACGTGGGCGTTGGATTCGTGTCATTCTTAACACTAAATCAAAAGTTAAAGACACTTTAGTTCTAACATGTCAAGTTGATCGCCTAGTTAAATTGATCATTCAAACTGGTCTGTGGTGCTCATTGAGCAAAGGTTTACAAATGAAGCATAATGCATGGCATTATGCAGATTGGGATAGATAGGATTACTTGAAGGGTTTTTTGTAGCTATTTCAGTCTTATATTTTGTAAAAATATTGAAAATTGTGCTAGATTAACGTGTGTGTTGAATTCATGTCATTCTAAACTCTGAATCAAAAAATAAAGAAGATTTAGTCCGGACATGTCAAACTGATCGGTCAGTTAAATTGATCACTCTAAACTGATCCCTGGTGCTTCTTAAGCAAATGTTTACAAATGAAGCATAATACATGACAGCACGTAGTTTGGGATAGCTTGTAATACTTGGATGCTTTGTCGTAGCTATTTCGGTCTTCAATTTGGTCACAATATAGAAAATTGAGCTATCGTAACATGGGATTTGGATTTGTGTCATTCTTAACACTAAATCAAAAGTTAAAGACGATTTTGTGCGAACATATCAAGTTGATCAGCTAGTTAAATTGAACATTCCAAACTGATCAGTGGTGCTCATTGAGCAAAGGTTTACAAATGAAGCATAATGCATGATATCATGCAGTTTGGGATAGATTGGACTACATGTAGGCTTTGTCGTAGCTATTTCGGTCTTAAATTTTGTCACAATATAGAAAATTGAGCTAGTTTACCGTGGGCTTTGGATTCGTGTCATTCTGAACACTAAATCAAAAGTTAAATACGATTTAGTGCAGACATGTCATGTTGATCGACCAGTTTAATTGTTCATTCTAAACTGATTACTGGTGCTCATTGAGCAAAGGTTGACAAATGAAACATATTGCATGAAATCACACAGTTTGGGATATATTAGATTACTTGGAGGCTTTTTTGTAGCTATTTCAGTCTTATATTTTGTAAAAATATAGCAAATTGTGGTAGCTTAACGTGGGCGTTGAATTCATGTCATTCTAAACTCTGAATCAAAAGTTAAAGAAGATTTAGTGCGGACATGTTAATCTGATCGGTCAGTTAAATTGACCATTCTAAACTGATCACTGGTGCTCCCTAAGCAAATGTTTACAAATGAAGCATAACGCATGACAACACGCAGTTTGGGATAGATTGTATTATTTGGAGGCTTTGTCCTTGCTATTTCGGTCTTAAATTTTTTCACAACATAGAAAGTTGGGCTAGCTTAACATGGGCGTTGGATTCGTGTCATTCTGAACACTAAATCAAAAGTTAAAGACAATTTAGTGCGGAAATGTCAAGTTGATCGGTGAGTTAAATTGATCATTCTAAAGTGATCATTGGTGCTCCTTTAGTAAAGGCTTATAAATGAAACATAATGCATGACCTCACACAGTTGATGATAGATTGGATTACTTTGAGGGTTTGTATAGCTCTTTCAGTCTCAAATGTTGTACAATATGAAAAATTGAGCTAGCTTAACCTGGGTGTTGAATTCATGTCATTTTGAACTCTAGATCAAAAAGTTAAATACGATTTAGTGTGGATATGCCAGGTTGATCAGCTAGTTAAAATTATCATTGTAAAATTTTATCATTGGTGTCTTTGAGCAAAGGTTTACAACTGAAGCATAATGCATGGTATCACGTAGGTTAGGATAGATTGGATTACTTGGAGGCTTTTCGTAGCTATTTAGGTATTAAATTTTGTGAAAATATAGAAAATTGTGCTAGCTTAACATGGGCCTTGAATTCGTATCATCTAGACTCTGAATCAAAAGTTAAAAACGATTTCGTGAGGATATGTCAAACTGATTGGTCAGTTAAATTGATCATTCTAAAATGATCACTGGTGCTCATTAAGCAAATATTTAGAAGTGAAGCATAATGCATGACATCACGCAGTTTAGGATTGATCGTATTACATGGAGCATTTTTCCTAGGTATTTCGGTCTAAAATTGTGTCACCACATTGAAAATTGCGCTAGCTTAACGGGGTCGTTGGATTCGTGTCATTTTGAACACTAAATCAAAAGTTATGGATGATTTAGTGCGGACATGTCAAGTTGATCGGCCAGTTAAATTGATCATTCTAAAGTGATCATTGGTGCTCCTTGAGTAAAGTCTTATATATGAAGCATAATTCATGGCATTTTGAGTTCATGTCACAATATGGAAGATTGAACAAGCTTGACCTGGATGTTGAGTTCATGTCATTTTGAACTCTAGATCAAAAGTTAAAGATGAGTTTGTGCGGATATATCAAGTTGATCAACTAGTTAAAATGAACATTCTAAACTTATCATTGGTGCTCATTTGACAAAGGTTTAAAAACGAAGCATAATGCATGGTATCACAGAGTTTGAGATAGATTGGATTACTTGAAGGTTTTGTCGTATCTAATTTCTATCTTAAATTTTGTCCCAATATAGTAAATTGAGCTAGATTAAGGTGGGCATTGGATTATTGTCATTCTTAACACAAAATAAAAAGTTAAATAGGATTTAGTGGGGATATGTCAAGTTGATCGGCCAGTTTAATTGACCATTTTAAACTGATCATTGGTGTTCATTGAGCAAAGGCTTACAAATGAAGCATAATGCATGGTATCATGCAATTTATGATAGATTAGATTTCTTGGAGGCTTTTTCTTAGCTATTTAGGTCTTAAATTTTGTAAAATATAGAAAATTGTGCTACCTTAATGTGGGCGTTGAATTCATGTCATTCTAAACTCTGCATCAAAAGTTAAAGAAGATTTAGTGGCGACATGTCAAACTGATCGGTCAGTTAAATTGATCATTGGTGCTCCTTATCAAATCTTTACAAATTAAGCATAATGCATGACAACACGTAGTTTGGGATAGATTGTATTACTTGGAGACTTTGTCCTTGCTAGTTGTTTCTTAAATGTTGTCACAACATAGAAAGTTGGGCTAGCATAACGTGGGAGTTGGGTTTGTGTCATTCTAAACACTAATAAAAAGTTAAACACGATTTAGTGCGGACATGTCAAGTTGATGAGCCAATTATATTGATCATTCTAAAGTGGTCATTAGTGCTCCTTGAGTAAAGGTTTACAAATGAAGCATAATGCATGGCCTCACATAGTTTATGATAGATTGTATTATTTTGAGGCTTTGTATAGCTATTTCGGTCTCAAATGTTGTCACAATATGGAAAATTGAGCTAGCTTAACCAGGGTCTTGAATTCATTTCATTTTGAACGCTAGATCAAAAAGTTAAAGACGATTTAGTATGGATATGACAAGTTGATCAGCTAGTTAAAATGATCATTGTAAACTTATCCTTGGTGACTTTGAGCAAAGGTTTACAAATGAAGCATAATGCATGGCATCACATAGTTTGGGATAGATTGGATTACTTGGAAGCTTTGTCGTATAGATTTCTGACTTAAATTTTGTCACAATATAGAAAATTCAACTACGTTAACGTGAGCTTTAGATTCGTGTCATTCTGAACACTAAATCCAAAGTTAAAGACGATTTAGTGCAGACATGTCAAGTTTATCGGTCAGTTAAATTGATCATTCTAAACTGATCAATGGTGCTCATTGAGCAAAGGTTTACAAATGAAGCATAATGCATGGCATCGCGCAGTTTGGGATAGATTGGATTATTTGGAGGCTTTTTCGTAGCAATTTCAGTCTTAAATTTTGTCAAAATAGAGAAAATTGTTCTAGCTTAACGTGGGCATTGAATTTTTGTCATTCTAAACTCTGAATCAAAAGTTAAAGACGATAGTGCAGACATTTCAAATAGATCGATCAATTAAATTGATCATTCTAAACTGATCATTGGTGCCCATTAAGCAAAGGCTTATAAATGAAGCATTATGCATGACATCACGCATTTTATGATAGACTGGATTACTTTGAGGCTTTGTCTAGCTCTTTCAGTCTCATATGTTGTCATAATATGGAAAATGGAGCTAGCTTAATATGGGTGTTCAATTCATGACATCACACATTTTGAGAAAGAATGGATTACTTAATGGATTTATCATAACTAATTCGGTCTAAAATTTTGTAACAATATAGAAAATTGAGCTAGTTTAACGTGGGCATTGGATTCGTGTCATTCTAAACTCTAAATCAGAAATTAAAGACGATTTAGTGCGGACATCTCAAACAGATCGGTCAGTTAAATAGATAATTCTAAACTTATCATTGTTGCTAATTAAGCGAAGGTTAACAAATGAAACATAATGCATTGCATCACGCAGTTTTGGATAGATTGGATTACTTGGAGGCTTTATCTTAGCTATTTCGGTCATAAATTTTGTCACAATATAGAAAATTGAGCTAGCTTAACGTTGGCGTTGGATTCTTGTTATTCTGAACTCTAAATCAAAAGTTAAAGACGATTTAGTTCGGACATGTTAAATTGATCGGCTAGTTAAATTGATCATTCTAAACTAATCATTGTTGCTAATTAAACAAAGGTTAAGAAATTAAGCATAATACATGGCGTCACACAGTTCGGGATATATTGGATTACTTGGAGGTTTTGTCGTAGCTATTTTGGTCTTAAATTTTGTCACAATATAGAAAATTGAGTTGGCTTAACGTGGGCGTTGGATTGTTGTCATTCTGAAAACTAAATCAAAAGTTAAACAGGATTTAGTGCAAACATGTCAAGTCTATCGGCCAGTTAAATTGATCATTCTACACTGATCATTTGTGATCATTGAGCAAAAGCTTACAATTGAAATATTACGTATGGCATCACGCAGTTATAGATTCAAATACTTAGAAGCTTTGGCATAGCTATTTTGGTCTCAATTTTGTCACAATATAGAAAATTGAGCTAATTTAACGTGGGCGTTGGATTAGTGTCATTCTGAACTTTGAATCAAAAGTTAAAAACAATTTAGTGCGGAGATGTCAAACTGCTCGGCCAATTAAATTGATCAACCGAACTGATCACTAGTGCTCATTGAGCAAAGGTTTACAAATTAAGCATAATACATATCATCATGTAGTTTTTGATAGATTGGGTTACTTGCACGCTTTGTCGTAGCTATATTGGTTTTAAATTTTGTCACAAAATAGAAAATCGACCTAGCTTATCGTGGGCGTTAGATTCGTGTCATTATGAACTCTGAATCAAAAGTTAAAGATGATTTAGTGTGGATATGTCAAGTTGATCGGCCAGTTTAATTGATCATTCTAAACTAATCATTGGTGCTCATTGAGCAAAGGTTTACAAATGAAGCATAATGCATGACGTCACGCAGTTTGAGATAGATTGGATTACTTAGTGGCTTTAAACTATTTTGGTCTAAAATTTTGTAACAATATAGAAAATTGAGCTACTTTAACGTGGGCATTGGATTCGTGTCATTCTGAACTCTGAATCAAAAGTTAAAGACGATTTAGTGCGGACATCTCAAACTGATCGGCCAGTTAAATAGATAAATCTAAACGTATCACTGTTGCTAATTAAGCAAATCACGCAGTTTCTGATCAATTGGATTACTTGGAGGCTTTGTCGTAGCCATTTCGGTCTTAGATTTTGTCACAATATAGAAAATTAGGCTAGATTACGGTGGGCATTGAATTCGTGTCAATCTTATCTGTGAATCAAAAGTTAACTACGATTTAGTGCGGATATGTCGAATTGATCGGCCATTTAAATAGATCATTCTAAGCTGATCACTGTTGCTAATTAAGCAAAAGTTTAAAAATGAATCATAATGCATGGCATCACACAGTTTGGGATAGATGGGATTACTTGGAGGCTTTGTCGTACCTATTTTGATTTTAAATTTTGTCACAATATAGAAAATTGAGCTAGCTGAACGTGGGCGTTGGATTCGTGTCATTCTGAACACTAAATACAAAGTTAAAGACGATTTGGTGCGAACATGTCAGGTCTATCCGCCACTTAAATTGATCATTCTACACTGATCATTGCTGCTCATTGAGAAAAAGCTTACAAATCAAACATAATGCACTACATCACTTAGTTTGGGATAGATTGGATTACTTATAGGCTTTGTCGTAGAGATTTCGGTTTTAAATTTTTTCGCAATATAGAAATGTGAGCTAGCTTAACGTGGGCGTTGGATTCATGTCGTTCAGAAATTTGAATCAAAAGTTAAAAAACAATTTAGTGCAGACATGTAAAACTGCTCGGCCAGTTAAATTGATCATCCAAACTGATCATTGGTGCTCATTGAGCAATGGTTTACTAATGAAGCATAATGCATGACATCACGCAGTTGGGATAGATTGGATTACTTGGAGGCTTTGTCATATCTATTTCAGTCTTAAAGTTGGTCACAATATAGAAAATCGAGCTAGCTTAATGTGAGCGTTAGATTTGTGTCATTCTGAACACTAAATCAAAAGTTAAAGACAATTTAGTGGGGACATGTCGTGTCTGTCGGCCAGTTAAATTGATCATTCTACACTGATCATTGGTGCTCATTGAGCAAAGGTTTAAAAATGAAACATAATGCATGGCATCACGCAGTTTGAGATAGATTGGATTACTTAGTGGCTTTCTCGTAACAATTTCGGTCTAAAATTTTGTAACATTATAGAAAATTGAGCTAGTTTAATGTGGGCATTGGATTGGTGTCATTCTGAAAACTAAATCAAAAGTGAAAGACGATTTAGTGCGAACATGTCAAGTATATCGGCCTGTTAAATTGATAATTTAACACTGATCATTGGTGCTCACTGACGAAAAGCTTACAAATGAAACATAATGCATGGCATCATGTAGTTAAAGATAGATTGCATTAATCAGAGGCTTTTTCGTAGCTAATTCGGCCTTAAATTTTGTCGCAATATAGAAAATTGAGCTAGTTTAAGGTGTGCGTTGGATTTGTGTCATTCTGAATTTTTATTCAAAAGTTAAAAAAAATTTAGTGCGGACATGTCAAACTGCTCGGCCAGTTAAATTGATCATTCCACACTGATCATTGGTGCTCATTGAGCAAAAGCTTACAAATCAAACATAATGCATGGCATCACGTAGTTTGGGATAGACTGGATTACTTAGAGGCTTTGTCGCAATATAGAAAATGGAGCTAGATTAACATGGGTGTTGGATTCGTGTCATTCTGAGCTTTGAATCAAAAATGAAAAACAATTTATTGCGGACATGTCAAACTGCTCGGCCAGTTAAATTGATCATTCCAAATTGATCACTGGTGCTCATGTAGCAAATGTTTACAAATGAAGCATAATTCATGGCATCGCACAGTTTGGGAGAGATTGGATTAATTGGAAACTGTGTCATAAATATTATCGGTTTTAAATTGTGTCACAATATAAAAAATTGAGCTAGCTTACATGGGCTGTTGATTCGTGACATTCTGAACACTAAATCAAAAGTTAAAAACAATTTAGTGCGAACATGTCAAATCTATCGGCATGTTAAATTGATCATTTAACACAGATCATTGGCGCTCATTGAGCATACCTTACAAATGAAACTCAATTCTTGGCATCACGTAGTTTGGGATATATTGGATTACTTAGAGGCTTTTTCAAAGCTATTTCAGTCTAAATTTTTCTCGCGATATCGAAAACTGAGTTAGCTTAAAGTGGGCGTTAGATTCATGTCATTCTGAACTTTGAATCAAAAGTTAAAGACGATTTAGTGCGGACATCTCAAACTGATCCGGCAATCTGATCATTGTTGCTAATTAAGCAAATGTTAACAAATGACGCATAATGCATGGAATCACACAGTTCGGGATTGATTGGATTAATTGGAGCCTTTGTCGTAGCTATTTTAGTCTTAAATTTTGTCACAATATAGAAAATTGAGCTAGCTTAAGGTGGGCGTTGGATTGGTGTCATTCTGAACACTAAATCAAAAGATAAAGACGATTTAGTGCGAACATGTCAAGTCTATCGGCCAGTTAAATTGATCATTATACACTGATCATTGGTGGTCATTGACCAAAAGCTTACAATGAAACATAATGCATGGCATCACGTAGTTAGGGATAGATTGGATTACTTAAAGGCTTTTTCGTAGCTATTTCGGCCTTAAATTTTGTCGCAATATAGAAAATTGAGATAGATTAATGTGGGCGTTGGATTCTTGTCACTCTGAACTTTGATTCAAAAGTTAAAAACAATTTAGTGCGGACATGTCAAACTGCTCGGCCAGCTAAATTGATCATTCCAAATTGATCACCGGTGCTCATGTAGCAAAGGTTTACAAATGAAGCATAATGCATGGCACCACACAGTTTGGGATAGATTGGATTAATTGTAGGCTTTGTCGTAGCTATTTTAATCTTAAATTTTGTCGCAATATAGAAAATCGAGCTAGCTTAACGTGGGCGTTGGATTCGTGTCATTCTGAACTTTGAATCAAAAGTTAAAAAAAAATTAGTGCGGAAATGTCAAACTTCTCGGCCAGTTAAATAGATCATTCCAAATTGATCACTGGTGCTCGTATAGCAAAGGTTTACAAATGAAGCATAATGCATGGCATCGCAAACTTTGTGATAGATTGGATTAATTTGAAGCTTTGTAATAAATATTTTCGGTCATTAATTTTGTCACAACATGAAAAATTGAGCTAGCTTACTTGGGCGGTTGATTCGTGTCATTGTGAACACTAAATCAAAAGTTAGAGACGATTTAGTGCGAACATGTCAAATCTATCGGACAGTTAAATTGATAATTTTACACTGATCATTGGTGCTCATAGAGCAAAAGCTTACAAATGAAACATAATGTTTGGCATCACGTAGTTTGGGATATATTGGATTACTTAGAGGCGTTGTCGAAGCTATTTCGGTCTAAAACTTTTTGGCAATATAGAAAAGTGAGCTAGCTTAACGTGGGCACTAGATTCATGTCATTCTGAACTTTGAATCAAAAGTTAAAAAGAATTTAGTGCGGACAAGTCAAACTGCCCGGCCTGTTAAATTGATCACTGGTACTCATGAAACAAAGGTTTAAAATGAAGCATAATGCATGGCATCACACAGTTTGGGATAGATTGGATTAATTGGATGCTTTGTCATAGCTATTTTTATTTTAAATTTTGTCACAACATAGAAAATTGAGCTAGCTTAACGTGGGTGTTAGATTCGTGTCATTCTGAAAATCAATAGTTAAAAATGATTTAGTGTAGACATGTCAAGTTGATCGGCCAGTTAAAATGATCATTCTAAACTGATCATTGGTGCTCCTTGAGTAATGGCTCATAAATGAAGCATAATGCATTGCATCACGTAGTTTGGGATACATTGGATTACTTGGACACTTTTCGTACCTCTTTTAGTCTCAATTACTTGGACTCATGTTATTTTGAGTTTTAAATCAAAAGTTAAAGACGATTTAGTGTGGAAAAGTAAAGTTGATCAGCTAGTTAAAATGATCATGATCATTGGTGCTCCTTGAGCAAAGCGTTATAAATGAAGTATAATGCATAGCATCACGTAGTTTATGATCGATTGGATTACTTGGAGACTTTTTTCGTAGCTCTTTCAGTGTCAAATGTTGTCACAATATAGAAAATTGAGCTAGCTTAACGTGGGTGTTTAACTCATGTTATTTTAAGCTCTGAATCAAAGTTAAAGACGATTTAGTGTAGACATGTCAAGCTGATCAGATAGTTAAAATGATCATTTTAAACTGATCATTGGTGCTCCTTGAGTGTAGGCTTATAAATGAACCATAATGCATGGCACTTATGAATTTGGGATATATTGGATTACTTGGAGCCATTACGTTGCTATTTTGGTATTTAATTTTGTCACAATATAGAAAATTAAGCTAGGTTAATGTGGATGTTGAATTCATGTTATTTTGAACTCTAAATCAAAAGCTACGGACGATTTACTACGGACATGTCAAGTTAATGGGCAAGTTAAAATGATCATTCTAAACTAATCATTGGTATTCCTTGAGTAAAGGCTTGTAAGTGAATCATAATGCATGGCATCACACAGTTTGGGATACATTGAATATCTTGGAGGCTTTTTCGTATCTCTTTCACTCTCAATTGTTCGCAAAAAGTATAGAAAATTGAGATAGCTTAACATGTGCGTTGGATTGGTGTCATTCTGAACTCTACATCAAAAGTTACTGACGATTTAATGTGGACCTGCCAAGTCGATCGGCTACTTAAATTGATAATTCTAAACTGATCAATGGTGCTTATTGAGAAAAGGCTTACAAATTAAGAATAGTGCAGGATATCAATCAATATGGGATAGATTGAACTACTTGTAGGCTTTGTCATAGCTATTTAGGTCTTAAATTAAGTTACAGTTTAGAAAATTGTGTTAGTTTAACATGGGCATTGGATTCCTGTCATTTTGAACTGTAAATAGAGAGTAGAGACGATTTAGTGGGAACATGAAAAGTTGATGACCTGTTAAAATGATCACTTTTATACTGATCATTTGTGCTCCTTGAGTAAATGGTTATAAATGAAGCATAATGCATGCATTACGCAGTTTGGGATACATGGGATTACTCGGAGGGTTTGTCGTAGCTCTTTCAGTCTGAAATGTTGCAACAATATAGAAAATTGAGCTAGCTTAACGTGGAGAGTGGATTCTTGTCATTCTGAACTCTAAATCAAAATTTTCAGACGATTTAGTTCGGTCGTGTCAAGTTAATCGGTAAGTGAAAATAATCATTTTAAACCGATCATTGGTGGTCCTTGAGTAAAGGGTTATAAATGAAGCATAATGCATGACATCACGTAGTTTGGGATACATTAGATTAGTTGGAGGTTTTTTTCGTATTTCTTTAAGTTCAAATGTTGTCACAATATGGGAAATAGAGCTAGGTTAACGTGGGTGTTGGACTCATGTTATTCTGAGTTTTAAATCAAAAGTTAAAGACGATTTAGTGCGGTAAAGTAAAGTTGATCAGCTAGTTAAAATGATCATGATCACTGGTGATCCTTGAGCAAACGGTTATAAATTAAGTATAATGCATATCATCCTATAGTTTAAGATCGATTGGATTATTTGGAGACTTTTTCGTAGCTCTTTCAGTGTCAAATGTTGTCACAATATAGAAAATTGAGCTAGCTGAACGTGGGCGTTTAACTCATGTTATTTTGAGGTTTAAATCAAAGTTAAAGACGATTTAGTGCATACATGTCAAGTTGATCAGCTAGTTAAAATGATCATTTTTAACTGATCATTGCTGCTCCTTGAGTGTAGGCTTATAAATGAACCATAATGCATGGCAATTATGAATTTGGGATAGATTGGATTACTTGGAGCCTTTACGTTGCTATTTTATTATTTAATTTTGTCACAATATAGAAAATTAAGGTAGCTTAACGTGGATGTTGAATTCTTATCATTTTGAACTCTAAATCAAAAGCTACGGACGATTTACTGCGGACATGTCAAGTTAATGAGCCAGTTAAAATGATCATTCTAAACTAATCATTGGTATTCCTTGAGTAAAGGCTTGAAAGTGAATCATAATGCATGGCATCACACAGTTTTGGATACATTGAATATCCTGGAGGATTTTTCGTATCTCTTTCACTCTCAATTATTCGCATAAAATATAGAAAATTGAGATCGCTTAACATGTGCGTTGGATTCGTGTCATTCTGAACTCTACATCAAAAGTTATTGACGATTTAATGCGGACCTGGTAAGTCGATCGGCTACTTAAATTGATAATTCTAAACTGATCATTGGTGCTTATTGAGAAAAGGCTTACAAATGAATCATAGTGCAGGACATCAATCAATATGGGATAGATTGGACTACTTGTAGGCTTTGTCATAGCTATTTAGGTCTTAAATTAAGTTACAGTATAGAAAATTGTGTTAGTTAAACGTGGGCATTGGATTCATGTCATTTTGAACTGCAAATAAAGAGTAGAGACGATTTAGTGGGAACATGAAAAGTTGATCGGCCTGTTAAAATGATCATTTTTATACTGATCATTGGTGCTCCTTGAGTAAATGGTTATAAATGAAGCATAATGCATGTCATTACACAGTTTTGGATATATTGGATTACTCGGAGGGTTTGTCGTTGCTCTTTCAGTCTGAAATGTTGCAACAATATAGAAAATTGAGCTAGCTTAACGTGGACATTGGATTCGTGTCATTCTGAACTATAAATCAAAATTTATAGACGATTTAGTTCGGCCATGTCAAGCTAATCGGTAAGTGAAAATAATCATTTTAAACTGATCATTGGTGGTCCTTGAGTAAAGGGTTATAAATGAAGCATAATGCATGACATCACATAGTTTGGGATACATTAGATTAGTTGGAGGTTTTTTTTCGTATTTCTTTAAGTCTCAATTGTTGTCACAATATGGGAAATAGAGCAAGGTTAACATGGGCATTGGACACATGATATTTTGAGTTTTAAATCAAAAGTTAAAGACGATTTAGTGCGGTAAAGTAAAGTTGATCAGCTAGTTAAAATGATCATGATCATTGGTGCTCCTTGAGTAAATGGTTATAAATGGAGCATAATGCATGGCATTACGCAGTTTGGGATACATTGGATTACTTGGAGGCTTTGGCATAGCTCTTTTAGTCTCAAATGTTGTCACAATATAGAAAATTGAGCTAGCTTAACGTGGGCATTTAACTCATGTTATTTTGAGCTCTAAATCAAATTTAAAGCAATGTAGAGCAGACATGTCAAGTTGATAAGGTAGTTAAAATGATCATTTTAAATTGATCATTGGTGCTCCTTGAGTGTAGGCTTATATATGAACCATAATGCATGGCACTAATGAATGTGGGATAGATTGGATTACTTGGAGCCTTTATGATGCTATTTTGGTATTTAATTTTGTCACAATATAGAAAATTAAGCTAGCTTAACGTGGATGTTGAATTCATATCATTTTCAACTCAAAATCAAAAGCTACGGACGATTTACTGCAGAAATGTCAAGTTAATGAGCCAGTTAAAATGATCATTCTAAACTAATCATTGGTATTCCTTGAGTAAAGGCTTGTAAGTGAATCATAATGCATGAAATCACACAGCTTGGGATACATTGAATATCTTGGAGGCTTTTTCGTATCTCTTTCACTCTCAATTGTTCGCAAAAAATATAGAAAATTGAGATAGCTTAACATGTGCGTTGGATTCGTGTCATTCTGAACTCTACATCAAAAGTTACTGATGATTTAATGCGGACATGCCAGGTCGAATAGCCACTTAAAATGATAATTCTAAACTGATCATTGGTGCTAATTGAGAAAAGGCTTTCAAATGAAGCATAGTGCAGGACATCACACAATATGGGATAGATTAGACTACTTGGAGGCTTTGTCATAGCTATTTAGTTCTTAAATTTGTCACACTAAAGAAATTTTGTAGTTTAACGTGGGCATTAGATTCGTGTCATTTTGAACTGTAAATCAAAAGTTACAAACGATTTAGTGGGAACATGAAAAGTTGATCGGCCTGTTAAAATGATCATTCTATACTGATCATTGGTGCTCCTTGAGTAATGGGTTATAAATGAAGCATAATGCAAGGCATTACGCAGTTTGGGATACATTGGATTACTCAGTGGCTATGTCATAGCTCTTTCAATCTCAAATGTTGCAACAATATAGAAAATTGAGCTAGTTTAACGTGGGCAGTGGATTCGTGTCATTCTGAACTCTAAATCAAAATTTACAAACGATTTTTTCGGCCATGTCAAGTTGATCGGTAAGTGAAAATAAAAATTTTAAACTGATCATTGGTGGTCCTTGAGTAAAGGGTTATAAATGAAGCATAATGCATGACATCACGTAGTTTGGGATACGTTAGATTAGTTCGTGGCATTTTCGTACTTCTTTAAGTCTCAAATGTTATCACACTATGGAAAATTGAGCTAGCTTAACATGGGTGTTGGACTCATGTTATTTTGACCTTTAAACCAAAAGTTAAAGACGAATTAGCGTGGAAATGCAAAGATGATCAGTTAGTTAAAATGATCGTTATAAACTGATCATTCGTACTCATTGAGCAAAGGTTTACAAATGAAGCATAATGCATGGAAACACACAGTTTGGGATATATTGGATTACTTAAAGGCTTTTTCGTAGCTATTTCGGTCTTAAAATTTGTCACATGATAGAAAATTGAGCAAGCTTACATGGGCGTTGGATTGGGGTCATTTTGAACTCTAAATTAAAACTTATGGACGATTTAGTGAGAACATGTATATTTGAACGGCCAGTTAAAATGATCATTCTAAACCTATCATTGCTGCTCCTTGAGTAAACGGTTTTAAATGAAGCATAACGTATGGCATCACACAGTTTGGGATAGATTCGATTACTTGGAGGGTTTGTCGTACCTCTTTCAGTCTCAATTGTTCGCACAATATAGAAAATTGAGCTAGCTTAACGTGGGCGTTGGACTCATGTTATTTTGAGTTTTAATTCAAAAGATAAATACGAATTAGTGCGGAAAAGTAAAGTTGATCAGCTAGTTAAAATGATCATGATCATTGGAAATGAAGTATAATGCATAGCATCACGTAGTTTAAGATCGATTGGATTATTTGGAGGCTTTTTTGTAGCTTTTTCAGTGTCAAATGTTGTCACAATATAGAAAATTGAGCTAGCTTAATGTGGGCGTCTAACTCATGTTATTTCTAGCTCTAAATAAAAGTTAAAGACGATTTAGTGCAAACATGTCAAGTTGATCAGCTAGTTAAAATGATCATTTTAAATTGATCATTGGTGCTCCTTTAGTGTAGGCTTATAAATGAAGCATAATGCATAGAACTTATGAATTTGAGATAGATTGGATTACTTGGAGCCTTTGACGTTTCTAATTTCGTATTAAATTTTGTCACAACATTAAATATTAAGCTAGCTTAATGTGGATGATGAATTCAAGTCATTTTGAACTCTAAATCAAAAGCTACGGATGATTTACGGTGGACATGTCAAGTTAATGAGCCGGTTAAAATGTTCATTCTAAACTAATCATTGGTGTTCCTTGAGTAAAGGCTTACAAATGAATCATAATGCATGGCATCACACAGTTTGGGATACACTGAATATCTTGGAGGCTTTTTCGTATCTCTTTCACTCTCAATTGTTCGCAAAAACTATAGAAAATTTAGCTAGCTTAACATGTGCGTTGTATTCGTGTTATTCTGAACTCTACATCAAAAGTTACTGACGATTAATGCGGACATGCCAAGTCGGTCGGCTACTTAAATTGATAATTCTAATCTGATCATTGGTGCTTATTGAGAAAAGGCTTACAAATGAAGCGTAGTGCAGGACATCAATCAATATGGGATAGATTGGACTACTTGGAGGCTTTGTCATAGCTATTTAGGTCTTAAATTATGTCACACTATAGAAAACTGTGATAGTTTAACGTAGGCATTGGATTCGTGTCATTTTGAACTGTAAATAAAGAGTTAGAGACGATTTAGTGGGAAAATGAAAAGTTGATCGGCCTGTTAAAATGATCATTTTTATACTGATCATTGGTGCTCCTTGAGTAAAGGGCTATAAATGAAGCATAATACATGGCATTACACAGTTTGGGATACATTGGATTACTCGTGGGCTTTCTCGTAGCTCTTTCAGTCTGAAATGTTGCAACAATATAGAAAATTGAGCTAGCTTAACGTGGACACGGGATTCATGTCATTCTGAACTTTAAATTAAAATTTACCGACGATTTAGTTCAACCATGTCAAGTTAATCGGTAAGTGAAAATAATCATTTTAAACTGATCATTGGTGGTCCTTGAGTAAAGGGTTATAAAGGAAGCATAATGCATGACATCACGTAGTTTGGGATAAGTTAGATTAGTTGGTGGCTTTTTTGTACTTCTTTAAGTCTCAAATGTTGTCACAATATGGGAAATTGAGCTAGCTTAACATGGGTGTTGGACTCATGTTATTTTGACCTTTAAATCAAAAGTTATAGACGATTTAGCGTGGAAATGCAAAGATGATCAGTTAGTTAAAATGATCGTTATAAACTAATAATTCGTACTCATTGAGCAAAGGTTTACAAATGAAGCATAATGCATGAAAACACACAGTTTGGGAAATATTGGATTACTTAAAGGCTTTTTCGTAGCTATTTTGTTCTTAAAATTTATCACACGATAGAAAATTGAGCTAGCTTAAATGGGCGTTGGATTGGGGTCATTTTGAACTCTAAATCAAAACTTATGGACGATTTAGTGCGAACATGTATATTTGATCGGCCAGTTCAAATGATCATTCTAAACTTATCATTGCTTCTCGTTGAGTAAAGGGTTTTAAATGAAGCATAATGTATGGCATCACACAGTTTTGGATAGATTGGATTACTTGGAGGGTTTATCGTACCTCTTTCAGTCTCAGTTGTTCGCACAATATAGAAAATTGAGCTAGCTTAACGTGGGCGTTGGACTCATGTTATTTTGAGGTTTAATTCAAAAGTTAAATACGAATTAGTGCGGAAAAGTAATGTTGATCAGCTAGTTAAAATGATCATGATCATTGGTGGTCCTTGAGCAAAGGGTTATAAATGAAGTATAATGCATAGCATCACGTAGTTTAAGATCGATTCGATTATTTGGAGGCTTTTTCGTAGCTCTTTCAGTGTCAAATGTTGTCACAATATAGAAAATTGAGCTAGCTTAATGTGGGCGTTTAACTCATGTTATTTTGAGCTCTAAATCAAAGTTAAAGACGATTTAGTGCAAACATGTCAAGTTGATCAGCTAGTTAAAATGATCATTTTAAATTGATCATTGGTGTTCCTTTAGTGTAGGCTTATAAATGAAGCATTATGCATGTAACTTATGAATTTGAGATAGATTGGATTACTTGGAGCCTTTGACGTTGCTAATTTCGTATTAAATTTTGTCACAACATTAAATATTAAGCTAGCTTAATGTGATGTTGAATTCATGTCATTTTGAACTCTAAATCAAAAGCTACGGATGATTTACCGCAGACATGTCAAGTTAATGAGCCGGTTAAATTGATCATTCTAAACTAATCATTGGTGTTCCTTGAGTAAAGGCTTACAAATGAATCATAATGCATGGCATCACACAGTTTGGGATACACTGAATATCTTGGAGGCTTTTTCGTATCTCTTTCACTCTCAATTGTTCGCAAAAACTATAGAAAATTGAGCTAGCTTAACATGTGCGTTGTATTCGTGTTATTCTGAACTCTACATCAAAAGTTACTGACGATTAATGCGGACATGCCAAGTCAATCAGCTACTTAAATTGATAATTCTAATCTGATCATTGGTGCTTATTGAAAAAAGGCTTACAAATGAATCGTAGTGCAGAACATCAATCAATATGGGATAGATTGGACTACTTGGAGGCTTTGTCATAGCTATTTAGGTCTTAAATTATGTCACACTATAGAAAACCGTAATAGTTTAACGTAGGCATTGGATTCGTGTCATTTTGAACTGTAAATAAAGAGTTAGAAACGATTTAGTGGGAAAATGAATAGTTGATCGGCCTGTTAAAATGATCATTTTTATACTGATCATTGGTGCTCCTTGAGTAAAGGGCTATAAATGAAGCATAATACATGGCATTACGCAGTTTGGGATACACTGGATTACTCGTGGGCTTTCTCGTAGCTCTTTCAGTCTGAAATGTTGCAACAATATAGAAAATTTAGCTAGCTTAACGTGGAAACGGGATTCATGTGATTCTGAACTTTAAATTAAAATTTACCGACGATTTAGTTCAACCATGTCAAGTTAATCGGTAACTGAAAATAATCAATTTAAACTAATTATTGGTGGTCCTTGAGTAAAGGGTTATAAATGAAGCATAATGCATGACATCACGTAGTTTGGGATAAGTTAGATTAGTTGGTGGCTTTTTCGTACTTCTTTAAGTCTCAAATGTTGTCACAATATGGGAAATTGAGCTAGCTTAACATGGGTGTTGGACTCTTGTCATTTTGACCTTTAAATCAAAAGTTAAAGACGATTTAGCGTGGAAATGCAAAGATGATCAGTTAGTTAAAAAGATCGTTATAAACTGATCATTCGTACTCATTGAGCAAAGGTTTACAAATGAAGCATAATGCATGGAAACACACAGTTTGGGATATATTGGATTACTTAAAGGCTTTTTCGTAGCTATTTTGGTCTTAAAATTTATCACACGATAGAAAATTGAGCTAGCTTACATGGGCATTGGATTGGGGTCATTTTGAACTCTAAATCAAAACTTATGGACGATTTAGTGCGAACATGTATATTTGATCGGCCAGTTAAAATGATCATTCTAAACTTATCATTGCTTCTCCTTGAGTAAAGGGTTTTAAATGAAGCATAATGTAAGGCATCACACAGTTTTGGATAGATTGGATTACTTGGAGGGTTTATCGTACCTCTTTCAGTCTCAATTGTTCGCACAATATAGAAAATTGAGCTAGCTTAACGTGGGTGTTGGACTCATGTTATTTTGAGGTTTAATTCAAATGTTAAATACGAATTAGTGCGGAAAAGTAATGTTGATCAGCTAGTTAAAATGATCATGATCATTGGTGGTCCTTGAGCAAAGGGTTATAAATGAAGTATAATGCATAGCATCACGTAGTTTAAGATCGATTCGATTATTTGGAGGCTTTTTCGTAGCTCTTTCAGTGTCAAATGTTGTCACAATATAGAAAATTGAGCTAGCTTAATGTGGGCGTTTAACTCATGTTATTTTGAGCTCTAAATCAAAGTTAAAGACGATTTAGTGCAAACATGTCAAGTTGATCAGCTAGTTAAAATGATCATTTTAAATTGATCATTGGTGTTCCTTTAGTGTAGGCTTATAAATGAAGCATTATGCATGTAACTTATGAATTTGAGATAGATTGGATTACTTGGAGCCTTTGACGTTGCTAATTTCATATTAAATTTTGTCACAACATTAAATATTAGGCTAGCTTAATGTGATGTTGAATTCATGTCATTTTGAACTCTAAATCAAAAGCTACGGATGATTTACGGCGGACATGTCTAGTTAATGAGCCGGTTAAAATGATCATTCTAAACTAATCATTGGTGTTCCTTGAGTAAAGGCTTACAAATGAATCAAAATGCATGGCATCACACAGTTTGGGATACACTGAATATCTTGGAGGCTTTTTCGTATCTCTTTCACTCTCAATTGTTCGCTAAAACTATAGAAAATTGAGCTAGCTTAACATGTGCGTTGTATTCGTGTTATTCTGAACGCTATATCAAAAGTTACTGACAATTTAATGCGGACATGCCAAGTCGATCGGCTACTTAAATTGATAATTCTAAACTGATCAATTGTGCTTATTAATAAAAGGCTTACAAATGAAGCATAGTGCAGGACATCTATCAATATGGGATAGATTGGACTACTTGGCGGCTTTGTCATAGCTATTTAGGTCTTAAATTATGTCACACTATAGAAAATTGTGTTAGTTTAACGTGGGCATTGGATTCGTGTCATTTTGAACTGTAAATAAAGAGTTAGAAACGATTTAGTGGGAAAATGAAAAGTTGATCGGCCTGTTAAAATGATCATTTTTATACTGATCATTGGTTCTCCTTGAGTAAAGGGTTATAACTGAAGCATAATACATGGCATTACGCAGTTTGGGATACATTGGTTTACTCATAGGCTTTCTCGTAGCTCTTTCAGTCTGAAATGTTGCAACAATATAGAAAATTGAGCTAGCTTAACGTGGACACGGGATTCATGTCATTCTGAACTTTAAATTAAAATTTACCGACGATTTAGTTCAACCATGTCAAGTTAATCGGTAAGTGAAAATAATCATTTTAAACTGATTATTGGTGGTCCTTGAGTAAAGGGTTATAAATGAAGCATAATGCATGACATCACGTAGTTTGGGATAAGTTAGATTAGTTGGTGGCTTTTTCGTACTTCTTTAAGTCTCAAATGTTGTCACAATATGGGAAATTGAGCTAGCTTAACATGGGTGTTGGACTCTTGTTATTTTGACCTTTAAATCAAAAGTTAAAGACGATTTAGCGTGGAAATGCAAAGATGATCAGTTAGTTAAAATGATCGTTATAAACTGATCATTCGTACTCATTGAGCAAAGGTTTACAAATGAAGCATAATGCATGGAAACACACAGTTTGGGATATATTGGATTACTTAAAGGCTTTTTCGTAGCTATTTTGGTCTTGAAATTTATCACACGATAGAAAATTGAGCTAGCTTACATGGGCATTGGATTGGGGTCATTTTGAACTCTAAATCAAAACTTATGGACGATTTAGTGCGAACATGTATATTTGATCGGCCAGTTAAAATGATCATTCTAAACTTATCATTGCTTCTCCTTGAGTAAAGGGTTTTAAATGAAGCATAATGTATGGCATCACACAGTTTTGGATAGATTGGATTACTTGGAGGGTTTATCGTACCTCTTTCAGTCTCAATTGTTCGCACAATATAGAAAATTGAGCTAGCTTAACGTGGGTGTTGGACTCATGTTATTTTGAGGTTTAATTCAAAAGTTAAATACGAATTAGTGCGGAAAAGTAATGTTGATCAGCTAGTTAAAATGATCATGATCATTGGTGGTCCTTGAGCAAAGGGTTATAAATGAAGTATAATGCATAGCATCACGTAGTTTAAGATCGATTCGATTATTTGGAGGCTTTTTCGTAGCTCTTTCAGTGTCAAATGTTGTCACAATATAGAAAATTGAGCTAGCTTAACGTGGGTGTTTAACTCATGTTATTTTAAGCTCTGAATCAAAGTTAAAGACGATTTAGTGTAGACATGTCAAGCTGATCAGATAGTTAAAATGATCATTTTAAACTGATCATTGGTGCTCCTTGAGTGTAGGCTTATAAATGAACCATAATGCATGGCACTTATGAATTTGGGATATATTGGATTACTTGGAGCCATTACGTTGCTATTTTGGTATTTAATTTTGTCACAATATAGAAAATTAAGCTAGGTTAATGTGGATGTTGAATTCATGTTATTTTGAACTCTAAATCAAAAGCTACGGACGATTTACTACGGACATGTCAAGTTAATGGGCAAGTTAAAATGATCATTCTAAACTAATCATTGGTATTCCTTGAGTAAAGGCTTGTAAGTGAATCATAATGCATGGCATCACACAGTTTGGGATACATTGAATATCTTGGAGGCTTTTTCGTATCTCTTTCACTCTCAATTGTTCGCAAAAACTATAGAAAATTGAGCTAGCTTAACATGTGCGTTGTATTCGTGTTATTCTGAACTCTACATCAAAAGTTACTGACGATTAATGCGGACATGCCAAGTCAATCAGCTACTTAAATTGATAATTCTAATCTGATCATTGGTGCTTATTAAAAAAAAGGCTTACAAATGAAGCGTAGTGCAGAACATCAATCAATATGGGATAGATTGGACTACTTGGAGGCTTTGTCATAACTATTTAGGTCTTAAATTATGTCACACTATAGAAAATTGTGTTAGTTTAACGTAGGCATTGGATTCGTGTCATTTTGAACTGTAAATAAAGAGTTAGAAACGATTTAGTGGGAAAATGAAAAGTTGATCGGCCTGTTAAAATGATCATTTTTATACTGATCATTGGTGCTCCTTGAGTAAAGGGCTATAAATGAAGCATAATACATGGCATTACGCAGTTTGGGATACACTGGATTACTCGTGGGCTTTCTCGTAGCTCTTTCAGTCTGAAATGTTGCAACAATATAGAAAATTGAGCTAGCTTAACGTGGATACGGGATTCATGTCATTCTGAACTTTAAATTAAAATTTACCGACGATTTAGTTCAACCATGTCAAGTTAATCGGTAAGTGAAAATAATCAATTTAAACTAATTATTGGTTGTCCTTGAGTAAAGGGTTATAAATGAAGCATAATGCATGACATCACGTAGTTTGGGATAAGTTAGATTAGTTGGTGGCTTTTTCGTACTTCTTTAAGTCTCAAATGTTGTCACAATATGGGAAATTGAGCTAGCTTAACATGGGTGTTGGACTCTTGTCATTTTGACCTTTAAATCAAAAGTTAAAGACGATTTAGCGTGGAAATGCAAAGATGATCAGTTAGTTAAAATGATCGTTATAAACTGATCATTCGTACTCATTGAGCAAAGGTTTACAAATGAAGCATAATGCATGGAAACACACAGTTTGGGATATATTGGATTACTTAAAGGCTTTTTCGTAGCTATTTTGGTCTTAAAATTTATCACACGATAGAAAATTGAGCTAGCTTACATGGGCATTGGATTGGGGTCATTTTGAACTCTAAATCAAAACTTATGGACGATTTAGTGCGAACATGTATATTTGATCGGCCAGTTAAAATGATCATTCTAAACTTATCATTGCTTCTCCTTGAGTAAAGGGTTTTAAATGAAGCATAATGTATGGCATCACACAGTTTTGGATAGATTGGATTACTTGGAGGGTTTATCGTACCTCTTTCAGTCTCAATTGTTCGCACAATATAGAAAATTGAGCTAGCTTAACGTGGGTGTTGGACTCATGTTATTTTGAGGTTTAATTCAAAAGTTAAATACGAATTAGTGCGGAAAAGTAATGTTGATCAGCTAGTTAAAATGATCATGATCATTGGTGGTCCTTGAGCAAAGGGTTATAAATGAAGTATAATGCATAGCATCACGTAGTTTAAGATCGATTCGATTATTTGGAGGCTTTTTCGTAGCTCTTTCAGTGTCAAATGTTGTCACAATATAGAAAATTGAGCTAGCTTAATGTGGGCGTTTAACTCATGTTATTTTGAGCTCTAAATCAAAGTTAAAGACGATTTAGTGCAAACATGTCAAGTTGATCAGCTAGTTAAAATGATCATTTTAAATTGATCATTGGTGTTCCTTTAGTGTAGGCTTATAAATGAAGCATTATGCATGTAACTTATGAATTTGAGATAGATTGGATTACTTGGAGCCTTTGATGTTGCTAATTTCGTATTAAATTTTGTCACAACATTAAATATTAAGCTAGCTTAATGTGATGTTGAATTCATGTCATTTTGAACTCTAAATCAAAAGCTACGGATGATTTACGGCGGACATGTCTAGTTAATGAGCCGGTTAAAATGATCATTCTAAACTAATCATTGGTGTTCCTTGAGTAAAGGCTTACAAATGAAACATAATGCATGGCATCACACAGTTTGGGATACACTGAATATCTTGGAGGCTTTTTTGTATCTCTTTCACTCTCAATTGTTCGCTAATACTATAGAAAATTGAGCTAGCTTAACATGTGCGTTGTATTCGTGTTATTTGAACGCTCAAAAGTTACTGACGATTTAATGCGGATATGCCTAGTCGACCGGCTACTTAAATTGATAATTCTAAACTGATCATTGGTGCTTATTGATAAAAGGCTTACAAATGAAGCATAGTGCAGGACATCAATCAATATGGGATAGATTGGACTACTTGGAGGCTTTGTCATAGCTATTTAGGTCTTAAATTATGTCACACTATAGAAAATTGTGTTAGTTTAACGTGGGCATTGGATTCGTGTCATTTTGAACTGTAAATAAAGAGTTAGAAACGATTTAGTGGGAAAATGAAAAGTTGATCGGCCTGTTAAAATGATCATTTTTATACTGATCATTGGTGCTCCTTGAGTAAAGGGTTATAACTGAAGCATAATACATGGCATTGCGCAGTTTGGGATACATTGGTTTACTCATAGGCTTTCTCGTAGCTCTTTCAGTCTGAAATGTTGCAACAATATAGAAAATTGAGCTAGCTTAACGTGGACACGGGATTCATGTCATTCTGAACTTTAAATTAAAATTTACCGACGATTTAGTTCAACCATGTCAAGTTAATCGGTAAGTGAAAATAATCATTTTAAACTGATTATTGGTGGTCCTTGAGTAAAGGGTTATAAATGAAGCATAATGCATGACATCACGTAGTTTGGGATAAGTTAGATTAGTTGGTGGCTTTTTCGTACTTCTTTAAGTCTCAAATGTTGTCACAATATGGGAAATTGAGCTAGCTTAACATGGGTGTTGGACTCATGTTATTTTGACCTTTAAATCAAAAGTTATAGACGATTTAGCGTGGAAATGCAAAGATGATCAGTTAGTTAAAATGATCGTTATAAACTGATCATTCGTACTCATTGAGCAAAGGTTTACAAATGAAGCATAATGCATGGAAACACACAGTTTGGGATATATTGGATTACTTAAAGGCTTTTTCGTAGCTATTTTGGTCTTGAAATTTATCACACGATAGAAAATTGAGCTAGCTTACATGGGCATTGGATTGGGGTCATTTTGAACTCTAAATCAAAACTTATGGACGATTTAGTGCGAACATGTATATTTGATCGGCCAGTTAAAATGATCATTCTAAACTTATCATTGCTTCTCCTTGAGTAAAGGGTTTTAAATGAAGCATAATGTAAGGCATCACACAGTTTTGGATAGATTGGATTACTTGGAGGGTTTATCGTACCTCTGTCAGTCTCAATTGTTCGCACAATATAGAAAATTGAGCTAGCTTAACGTGGGTGTTGGACTCATGTTATTTTGAGGTTTAATTCAAAAGTTAAATACGAATTAGTGCGGAAAAGTAATGTTGATCAGCTAGTTAAAATGATCATGATCATTGGTGGTCCTTGAGCAAAGGGTTATAAATGAAGTATAATGCATAGCATCACGTAGTTTAAGATCGATTCGATTATTTGGAGGCTTTTTCGTAGCTCTTTCAGTGTCAAATGTTGTCACAATATAGAAAATTGAGCTAGCTTAATGTGGGCGTTTAACTCATGTTATTTTGAGCTCTAAATCAAAGTTAAAGACGATTTAGTGCAAACATGTCAAGTTGATCAGCTAGTTAAAATGATCATTTTAAATTGATCATTGGTGTTCCTTTAGTGTAGGCTTATAAATGAAGCATTATGCATGTAACTTATGAATTTGAGATAGATTGGATTACTTGGAGCCTTTGACGTTGCTAATTTCATATTAAATTTTGTCACAACATTAAATATTAGGCTAGCTTAATGTGATGTTGAATTCATGTCATTTTGAACTCTAAATCAAAAGCTACGGATGATTTACGGCGGACATGTCTAGTTAATGAGCCGGTTAAAATGATCATTCTAAACTAATCATTGGTGTTCCTTGAGTAAAGGCTTACAAATGAATCAAAATGCATGGCATCACACAGTTTGGGATACACTGAATATCTTGGAGGCTTTTTCGTATCTCTTTCACTCTCAATTGTTCGCTAAAACTATAGAAAATTGAGCTAGCTTAACATGTGCGTTGTATTCGTGTTATTCTGAACGCTATATCAAAAGTTACTGACGTGTTATTCGTTATAAACTGATCATTCGTACTCATTAAGCAAAGGTTTACAAATGAAGCATAATGCATGGAAACACACAATTTGGGATATATTGGATTACTTAAAGGCTTTTTCGTAGCTATTTTTGTCTTAAAATTTCACACGATAGAAAATTGAGCTAGCTTACATGGGCATTGGATTGGGGTCATTTTGAACTCTAAATCAAAACTTATGGACGATTTAGTGCGAACATGTATATTTGATCGGCCAGTTAAAATGATCATTCTAAACTTATCATTGCTGCTCCTTGAGTAAAGTGTTTTAAATGAAGCATAATGTATGGCATAACACAGTTTGGGATAGATTGGATTACTTGGAGGGTTTGTCGTACCTTTTTCAGTATTAAATATTTTCAAATTATAGAAAATTGAGCTAGCTTAACGTCCGCATTGGATTCGTGTCATTCTGAACTCTAAATCAAAAGTTATAGACAATTTAGTGCGAACATGTCAAATTGATCGGCCCGTTAAAATGATCATTGTAAACTGATCATTGGTGCTCCTTGGGTAAAGGGTTATATATGAAGCATAATGTATGGCATCATGCAGTTTGGGATACATTGGATTACTTGGAGGCATTGTCGTTGCTCTCTCAAATGATGTCTTAATATAGAAAATTGAGCTAGCTTAATGTGTGCATTGGATTCGTATCATTCTTAACTCTAAATCAAAAGTTACCAACGATTTAGTGCAGAAATGTCAAGTTGATCGGCCAGTTAAAATGTTCATTCTAAACTAATCATTGGTGCTCATTGAGAAAAGATTAAGAAATGAAGCATAATGAACCGCATCACGCAGTTTGGGATAGATTGGATTACTTTGAGGCTTTGTTGTTGCTATTAAGTTCTTAAATTTTATCACAATATAGAAAATTGAGGTAGCTTATGGTGGGTATTGGATTCGTGTCATTTTGAACTCTCAATTAAAAGTAACGGATGATTGAATGTGAGCATCTAAGGTTATTGGGCAGTTAAAATGATCATTATAAACTTACCATTGGTGCTGGTTGAGTAAAGGGTTATAAATGAAGCATAATGCATGACATTACGCAGTTTGGAATACATTGGATTACTTGGAGGCTTTTTCATAGCTTTTTCAGTTTCAAATATTATCACAATATAGAAATTTGAGCTAGCTTAACATGGGCGTTGGACTCATGTTATTTTGAGCTCTAAATCTAAAGTTAAAGACGATTTAGTGCGGGCATGTCAAGTTGATTTGCTAGTTAAAATGATCACTCTAAACTGATCATTGTTGCTCCTTGAGTGTAGGCTTATAAATGAAGCATAATGTATGGCATCACGCTGCTTGGGATAGATTGGATTACTTGAAGCCTTTGTCGTTGGTATTTTGGTCTTTAATTTTGTCACAATATAGAAAATCAATCTAGCTTAACGTGGATAATGGATTACTGTCATTTTGAACTCTCAATCAAAAGCTACATACGATTTAATGCGGACATGACAAGTTGATCAGCCAGTTAAAATGATCATTCTAGAATGATTATTGGTGCTCCTTGAGTAATGGCTCATAAATGAAGCATAATGCATGGCATCACGCAGTTTGAGGTACATTGGATTATTTGTTGGCTTTGTCATACCTCTTTCAGTCTCAATTGTTTGCACAATATAGAGAATTGAGCTAGCTTATCGTGGGCGTTGGACTCATGTTATTTTGAGCTTTAAATCAAAAGTTACAGACGATATAGTGCGAACAAATAAAGTTGATCAGCTAGTTAAAATGATCATTCGAAACCGATCATAGGTTATCATTGATTAAAGGGTTATAAATGAAGCAAAATGCATAGCATCACGTAGGTTAAGATCGATTGGATTACTTGAAGACTTTTTCGTAGCTCTTTCAGTCTCAAATGTTGTCACAATATAGAAAATTGAGCTAGTTTAACGTGGGCGTTTAACTCATGTTATTTTTAGCTCTAAATCAAAAGTTAAACACAATTTAGTGCAGACATGTCAAGTTGATCATGTAGTTAAAATGATCATTTTAAACTGATTATTGATGCTCCTTAAGTGCAGGCTTATAAATGAAGCATAAGGCATGACACTTATTAATTTGGGATAGATTATCTACTTGGAGCCTTTGACGTTGCTATTTTGGTATTAAATTTTGTCACAATATAGAAAATTAAACTAGCTTAACGTGGATGTTGGATTCCTTTCATTTTGAACTCTAAATCAAAATCTTCAGATGATTTAATGCATACATGTCAAGTTAATCTTCCTGTTAAAATGATAATTCTAAACTGATCGTTGGTGCTCCTTGAGAAAAGGGTTATAAATATAGCATAATGCATGGCATTACATAGTTTGGGATACATTGGATTATTCGGAGGCTTTGTTGTAGCTCTTTGAGTCTCCAATGTTGAAATAATATATAAAATTAGGCTAGTTTAATGTGGGAAGTGAATTCGTGTCATTCTGAATTCTAAATCAAAATTTACAGACGATGTCGTTCGGCCATGTCAAGTTGATCGGCCAATGAAAATAATCATTTTAAACTGATCGTTGGTGCTCCTTGAGTAAACTTATAAATGAAGCATAATGCATGGCATTACACAATGTGAGATACATTGGATTATTCGGGGGCTTTGTCATAGCTCTTTTAGTATTAAATATTTTCAAATTATAGAAAATTGAGCTAGCTTAACGTCCGTATTGGATTCGTGTAATTCTGAACTCTAAATCAAAAGTTACAGACGATTTACTGCGAACATGTCAAGTTGATCGGCCCGTTAAAATGATCATTGTAAACTGATCATTGGTGCTCCTTGGGTAAAGGGTTATATATGAAGCATAATGTATGGCATCACGCATTTTGGGATACATTGGATTACCTGGAGGCTTTGTCGCCATTCTCTCAAATGATGTCACAATATAGAAAATTGAGCTAGCTTAATGTGTGTGTTGGATTCATATCATTCTTAACTCTAAATCAAAAGTTACGATAGATTTAGTGCGGACATGTCAAGGTTATCGGCCAGTTAAAATGATCATTCTAAACTGATCATTGGTGCTCATTGAGAAAAGATTAAAAAAAGAAGCATAATGAACGGCATCACGCAGTTTGGGATAGATTGGATTACTTTGAGGCTTTGTCGTAGCTATTAAGTTCTTAAATTTTGTCACAATATAGAAAATAGAGGTAGCTGATGGTGGGCATTGGATTTGTTATTTTGAACTCACAATTAAAAGTAACGGACGATTTAGTGTGAGCATGTAAAGGTTATTGGGCAGTTAAAATGATCATTATAAACTTATCATTGGTACTAGTTGAGTAAAGGGTTATAAATGAAGCATAATGCATGGCATTACGCAGTTTAGGATACATTAGACTACTTGGAGGCTTTTTCGTAGCTTTTTCAGTTTCAAATATTGTCACAATATAGAAATTTGAGCTAGCTTAACATGGGCGTTGGAATCATGTTATTTTGAGCTCTAAATCTAAAGTTAAAGACGATTTAGTGCGAGCATGTCAAGTTGATCAGCTAGTTAAAATGATCATTCTAAACTGATCATTGTTTCTCCTTGAGTAAATGAAGCATAATGTATGGCATCACGCAGCTTGGGATAGATTGGATTACTTGGAGCCTTTGTCATTGCTATTTTGGTTTTAAATTTTGTCACAATATAGAAAACCAATCTAGCTTAACGTGGATGTTGGATTCCTATCATTTTGAACTCTCAATCAAAAGCTACAGACGATTTAATGCGGACATGTCAAGTTGATCGGCCAGTTAAAATGATCATTCTAAAATGATCATTGGTGCTCCTTGAGTAATGGCTCATAAATGAAGCATAATGCATGGCATCACGCAGTTTAGGATACATTGGATTACTTGGAGGTTTTGTCGTACCTCTTTCAGTCTCAATTGTTTGCACAATATGGAAAATTGAACTACTTTATCGTGGGCGTTGGACTCATGTTATTTTGAGCTTTAAATCAAAAGTTACAGACGATATAGTGCGAACAAGTAAAGTAAAGTTGATCAGCTAGTTAAAATGATCATTCTAAACTGATTATTGGTTCTTATTGAGTAAAGGGTTATAAATGAAGCATAATGCATAGCATCACGTAGTTTAAGATTGATTGGATTACTTGAAGACTTTTTTATCTCTTTTAGTCTCAAATGTTGTCACAATATAGAAAATTGAGCTAGTTTAACGTGGGCGTTTAACTCATGTTATTTTGAGCTCAAAATCAAAAGTTAAACACAGTTCATTGCAGACATGTCAAGTTGATCAGCTAGTTAAAATGATCATTTTAAACTGATCATTGATGCTCCTTGAGTGTAGGCTTATAAATGACGCATAATGCATGGCATTTATGAATTTGAGATAGATTGGATTACTTGGAGCCTTTGACATTGTTATTTTGATAATAAATTTTGTCACAATATATAAAATTAAGCTAGCTTAACGGGATGTTGGATTCCTGTCATTTTGAACTCTAAATCAAAATCTACGGACGATTTAATGCGGACATGTCAAGTTAATCTGCCAGTTAAAATGATCATTTTAAACTGATCATTTGTGCTCCATGAGAAAAGGGTTATAAATGAATCATAATGCATGGAATTACACAGTTTGCGATACATTGGATTACTCGGAGGCTTTGTCGTAGCTCTTTCAGTCTCAAATGTTGCAATAATATAGAAAATAAGGCTAGTTTAATGTGGACAGTGGATTCGTGTCATTCTGAACTCTAAATCAAAATTTACAAACGATTTAGTTCGGCCATGTCAAGTTGATCGGCCAGTGAAAATAATCATTTTAAACTAATCATTGGTGGTCCTCGAGTAAAGGGTTTTAAAGGAAGCATAATGCATGGCATCAGTAAGTTTGGGATACATTAGATTAATTGGAGGCTTTTTCGTACCTCTATCAGTCTCAAATGTTGTCACAATATGCGAAATTGAGCTTGCTTAACGTGGGCTTTGGACTCATGGTATTTTGAGCTTTAAATCAAAATTTAAAGACGATTTAGTTCGGACATGTAAAGATGATCAGTTAGTTAAAATGATCATTCTCAAATGATCATTGGTGCTCCTTGAGTAAAGGCTTATAAATGAATCACAATGCATGGCATCACGCAGTTTGGGATACATTATATTACTAGGAGGCTTTGTCGTAACTCTTTTAGTCTCGATTGTTTGCACAATATAGAAAATTTGGATAGCTTAACGTGGGTGTTGGACTCGTGTCACTCTGAACACTACATCAAAAGTTACGGAGGATTTAGTACGGACATATAAAGTTGATCAGCCACTTAAAATGATCATTCGATACTGATCATTGGTGCTCATTGAGGAAAGGATTACAAATGATGCATAGTGCATGGCATCACGGAGTATGGGATAGATTGGATTACTTGGAGGTTTTGTCATAACTATTTAGGTATTCAATTATGTCACAATGTAGAAAATTGAGTTAGCTTAACGTGGGCATTGGATTTCTGTCAAGTTAAAGACGATTTAGTGAGGACATGTAGTATTGATCAGCTAGTTAAAATGATCATTTTAAACTGATCATTGGTGTTCCTTGAGTAAAGCCTTATAAATTAAGCATAATGGATGACATCAAGCAGTTTGGGATGTTTTGGAATACTTGGAGGCTTTGTCATAGCTATTTCTGTCTCAAATGTTGTCACAGTATAGGAAATTGAGGTAGCTTAACATGGGCGTTAGACTCATGTTATTTTGAGTTCTAAATCAAAAGTTAAAGACCATTTAGTGCAGATATGTCAAGTTGATCAGCTACTTAAACTGATCATTCTAAACTGATCATTGGTGCTCTTTGAGTGTAGGCTTATAAATGAAGCATAATGCAAGGCACTTATGACTTTGGGATAGATTAGATTACTTGGATTCTTTGTCGTTGCTAGTTTGGTCTTAAATTTTGTCACAATATAGAAAATTAAGCTAGCTTATGTTGAATTCCTATCATTTTGAACTATAAATCAAAAGCTACGGACGATTTAATGCATATATGTCAAATTGATCGGCCAGTTAAAGTGATAATTCTAAACTAATCATTGGTGCTCCTTGAGTAAAAGCTTATAAATGAAGCATAATGCATGTCATCACACGGTTTGGGATACATTAGAGTACTTGGAGGCTTTGTCGTATCTCTTTCACTCATAATTGTTCGCACAATATAAAAAATTGAGCTAGCTTAACATGGGCATTGGATTCGTGGCATTCTGAACTCTACATTAAAGGTTACACACGATTTAGTGCAGACATATCAAGTTGATCGACCACTTAATATGATCATTCTAAACTGGTCATTGGTGCTCATTGAGCAAATGCTTACAATGAAGCATAGTGCATGACACCACACAGTATGGGATAGATTGGATTACTTGGAGGATTTGTCATAGCTATTTATGTCTTAAATTATGTCACAATATAGATAATTGTGGTAGTTTAACGTAGGCATTGGATTCATGTCATTTTGAACTGTAAATCAAAAGTTACAAACGATTTAGTGGGAACATGAAAAGTTGATCAGCCTGGTAAAATGATCATTCTAAACTGATCATTGGTGCTCATTGAGAAAAGATTAAAAAAAAGAAGCATAATGAACGGCATCACGCAGTTTGGGATAGATTGGATTACTTTGAGGCTTTGTCGTAGCTATTAAGTTCTTAAATTTTGTCACAATATAGAAAATAGAGGTAGCTTAAGGTGGGCATTGGCTTCGTATCATTTTGAACGCTCAATTAAAAGTAACGGACGATTTACAGTGAGCATGTAAAGGTTATTGGGCAGTTAAAATGATCATTATAAACTTATCATTGGTGCTGGTTGAGTAAAGGGTTATAAATGAAGCATAATGCATGGCATTACGCAGTTTAGGATACATTAGATTACTTGGAGGCTTTTTCGTAGCTTTTTCAGTTTCAAATATTGTCACAATATAGAAATTTGAGCTAGTTTAACATGGGTGTTGGACTCATGTTATTTTGAGCTCTAAATCTAAAGTTAAAGACGATTTAGTGGGAGCATGTCAAGTTGATCAGCTAGTTAAAATGATCATTCTAAACTGATCATTGTTTCTCCTTGAGTAAATGAAGCATAATGTATGGCATCACGCAGCTTGGGATAGATTGGATTACTTGGAGCCTTTGTCATTGCTATTTTGGTTTTGAATTTTGTCACAATATAGAAAATCAATCTAGCTTAACGTGGATGTTGGATTCCTGTCATTTTGAACTCTCAATCAAAAGCTACAGACGATTTAATGCGGACATGTCAAGTTGATCGGCCAGTTAAAATGATCATTCTAAAATGATCATTGGTGCTCCTTGAGTAATGGGCTCATAAATGAAGCATAATGCATGGCATCACGCAGTTTAGGATACATTGGATTACTTGGAGGCTTTGTCGTACCTCTTTAAGTCTCAATTGTTTGCACAATATGGAAAATTGAACTACTTTATCGTGGGCGTTGGACTCATGTTATTTTGAGCTTTAAATCAAAAGTTACAGACGATATAGTGCGAACAAGTAAAGTAAAGTTGATCAGCTAGTTAAAATGATCATTCTAAACTGATTATTGGTTCTTATTGAGTAAAGGGTTATAAATGAAGCATAATGCATAGCATCACGTAGTTTAAGATTGATTGGATTACTTGAAGACTTTTTTATCTCTTTTAGTCTCAAATGTTGTCACAATATAGAAAATTGAGCTAGTTTAACGTGGGCGTTTAACTCATGTTATTTTGAGCTCAAAATCAAAAGTTAAACACAATTCATTGCAGACATGTCAAGTTGATCAGCTAGTTAAAATGATCATTTTAAACTGATCATTGATGCTCCTTGAGTGTAGGCTTATAAATGAAGCATAATGCATGGCATTTATGAATTTGAGATAGATTGGATTACTTGGAGCCTTTGACATTGTTATTTTGATAATAAATTTTGTCACAATATATAAAATTAAGCTAGCTTAACGGGATGTTGGATTCCTGTCATTTTGAACTCTAAATCAAAATCTACGGACGATTTAATGCGGACATGTCAAGTTAATCTGCCAGTTAAAATGATCATTTTAAACTGATCATTTGTGCTCCATGAGAAAAGGGTTATAAATGAATCATAATGCATGGAATTACACAGTTTGCGATATATTGGATTACTCGGAGGCTTTGTCGTAGCTCTTTCAGTCTCAAATGTTGCAATAATATAGAAAATAAGGCTAGTTTAATGTGGACAGTGGATTCGTGTCATTCTGAACTCTAAATCAAAATTTACAAACGATTTAGTTCGGCCATGTCAAGTTGATCGGCCAGTGAAAATAATCATTTTAAACTGATCATTGGTGGTCCTTGAGTAAAGGGTTTTAAAGGAAGCATAATGCATGGCATCAGTCAGTTTGGGATACATTAGATTAATTGGAGGCTTTTTCGTACCTCTATCAGTCTCAAATGTTGTCACAATATGCGAAATTGAGCTTGCTTAACGTGGGCTTTGGACTCATGGTATTTTGAGCTTTAAATCAAAATTTACAGATGATTTAGTTCGGACATGTAAAGATGATCAGTTAGTTAAAATGATCATTCTCAAATGATCATTGGTGCTCCTTGAGTAAAGGCTTATAAATGAATCACAATGCATGGCATCACGCAGTTTGGGATACATTATATTACTAGGAGGCTTTGTCGTAACTCTTTTAGTCTCGATTGTTTGCACAATATAGAAAATTTGGATAGCTTAACGTGGGTGTTGGACTCGTGTCACTCTGAACACTACATCAAAAGTTACGGAGGATTTAGTACGGACATATAAAGTTGATCAGCCACTTAAAATGATCATTCGATACTGATCATTGGTGCTCATTGAGGAAAGGATTACAAATGATGCATAGTGCATGGCATCACGGAGTATGGGATAGATTGGATTACTTGGAGGTTTTGTCATAACTATTTAGGTATTCAATTATGTCACAATGTAGAAAATTGAGTTAGCTTAACGTGGGCATTGGATTTCTGTCAAGTTAAAGACGATTTAGTGAGGACATGTAGTATTGATCAGCTAGTTAAAATGATCATTTTAAACTGATCATTGGTGTTCCTTGAGTAAAGCCTTATAAATTAAGCATAATGCATGACATCAAGCAGTTTGGGATATATTGGAATACTTGGAGTCTTTGTCATAGCTATTTCAGTCTCAAATGTTGTCACAGTATAGGAAATTGAGGTAGCTTAACATGGGCGTTAGACTCATGTTATTTTGAGCTCTAAATCAAAAGTTAAAGACCATTTAGTGCAGACATGTCAAGTTGATCAGCTAGTTAAAATGATCATTCTAAACTGATCATTGGTGCTCTTTGAGTGTAGGCTTATAAATGAAGCATAATGTAAAGGCACTTATGACTTTGGGATAGATTAGATTACTTGGATTCTATGTCGTTGCTATTTTGGTCTTAAATTTTGTCACAATATAGAAAATTAAGCTAGCTTATGTTGAATTCCTATCATTTTGAACTATAAATCAAAAGCTACGGACGATTTAATGCATATATGTCAAGTTGATCGGCCAGTTAAAGTGATAACTCTAAACTAATCATTGGTGCTCTTTGAGTAAAAGCTTATAAATGAAGCATAATGCATGTCATCACACGGTTTGGGATACATTAGAGTACTTGGAGGCTTTGTCGTATCTCTTTCACTCATAATTGTTCGCACAATATAAAAAATTGAGCTAGCTTAACATGGGCGTTGGATTCGTGGCATTCTGAACTCTACATTAAAGGTTACACACGATTTAGTGCAGACATATCAAGTTGATCGACCACTTAATATGATCATTCTAAACTGGTCATTGGTGCTCATTGAGCAATTGCTTACAATGAAGCATAGTGCATGACACCACACAGTATGGGATAGATTGGATTACTTGGAGGATTTGTCATAGCTATTTATGTCTTAAATTATGTCACAATATAGATAATTGTGGTAGTTTAACGTAGGCATTGGATTCATGTCATTTTGAACTGTAAATCAAAAGTTACAAACGATTTAGTGGGAACATGAAAAGTTGATCAGCCTGGTAAAATGATCATTCTAAACTGATCATTGGTGCTCATTGAGAAAAGATTAAAAAAAAGAAGCATAATGAACGGCATCACGCAGTTTGGGATAGATTGGATTACTTTGAGGCTTTGTCGTAGCTATTAAGTTCTTAAATTTTGTCACAATATAGAAAATAGAGGTAGCTTAAGGTGGGCATTGGCTTCGTATCATTTTGAACTCTCAATTAAAAGTAACGGACGATTTACAGTGAGCATGTAAAGGTTATTGGGCAGTTAAAATGATCATTATAAACTTATCATTGGTGCTGGTTGAGTAAAGGGTTATAAATGAAGCATAATGCATGGCATTACGCAGTTTAGGATACATTAGATTACTTGGAGGCTTTTTCGTAGCTTTTTCAGTTTCAAATATTGTCACAATATAGAAATTTGAGCTAGTTTAACATGGGTGTTGGACTCATGTTATTTTGAGCTCTAAATCTAAAGTTAAAGACGATTTAGTGGGAGCATGTCAAGTTGATCAGCTAGTTAAAATGATCATTCTAAACTGATCATTGTTTCTCCTTGAGTAAATGAAGCATAATGTATGGCATCACGCAGCTTGGGATAGATTGGATTACTTGGAGCCTTTGTCATTGCTATTTTGGTTTTGAATTTTGTCACAATATAGAAAATCAAGCTAGCTTAACGTGGATGTTGGATTCCTGTCATTTTGAACTCTCAATCAAAAGCTACAGACGATTTAATGCGGACATGTCAAGTTGATCGGCCAGTTAAAATGATCATTCTAAAATGATCATTGGTGCTCCTAGAGTAATGGGCTCATAAATGAAGCATAATGCATGGCATCACGCAATTTAGGATACATTGGATTACTTGGAGGCTTTGTCGTACCTCTTTAAGTCTCAATTGTTTGCACAATATGGAAAATTGAACTACTTTATCGTGGGCGTTGGACTCATGTTATTTTGAGCTTTAAATCAAAGGTTACAGACGATATAGTGCGAACAAGTAATGTAAAGTTGATCAGCTAGTTAAAATGATCATTCTAAACTAATTATTGGTTCTTATTGAGTAAAGGGTTATAAATGAAGCATAATGCATAGCATCACGTAGTTTAAGATTGATTGGATTACTTGAAGACTTTTTGATCTCTTTTAGTCTCAAATGTTGTCACAATATAGAAAATTGAGCTAGTTTAACGTGGGTGTTTAACTCATGTTATTTTGAGCTCAAAATCAAAAGTTAAACACAATTCATTGCAGACATGTCAAGTTGATCAGCTAGTTAAAATGATCATTTTAAACTGATCATTGATGCTCCTTGAGTGTAGGCTTATAAATGAAGCATAATGCATGGCATTTATGAATTTGAGATAGATTGGATTACTTGGAGCCTTTGACATTGTTATTTTGATAATAAATTTTGTCACAATATATAAAATTAAGCTAGCTTAACGGGATGTTGGATTCCTGTCATTTTGAACTCTAAATCAAAATCTACGGACGATTTAATGCGGACATGTCAAGTTAATCTGCCAGTTAAAATGATCATTTTAAACTGATCATTTGTGCTCCATGAGAAAAGGGTTATAAATGAATCATAATGCATGGAACTACACAGTTTGCGATACATTGGATTACTCGGAGGCTTTGTCGTAGCTCTTTCAGTCTCAAATGTTGCAATAATATAGAAAATAAGGCTAGTTTAATGTGGACAGTGGATTCGTGTCATTCTGAACTCTAAATCAAAATTTACAAACGATTTAGTTCGGCCAGGTCAAGTTTATCGGCCAGTGAAAATAATCATTTTAAACTGATCATTGGTGGTCCTTGAGTAAAGGGTTTTAAAGGAAGCATAATGCATGGCATCAGTCAGTTTGGGATACATTAGATTAATTGGAGGCTTTTTCGTACCTCTATCAGTCTCAAATGTTGTCACAATATGCGAAATTGAGCTTGCTTAACGTGGGCTTTGGACTCATGGTATTTTGAGCTTTAAATCAAAATTTACAGACGATTTAGTTCGGACATGTAAAGATGATCAGTTAGTTAAAATGATCATTCTCAAATGATCATTGGTGCTCCTTGAGTAAAGGCTTATAAATGAATCACAATGCATGGCATCACGCAGTTTGGGATACATTATATTACTAGGAGGCTTTGTCGTAACTCTTTTAGTCTTGATTGTTTGCACAATATAGAAAATTTGGATAGCTTAACGTGGGTGTTGGACTCGTGTCACTCTGAACACTACATCAAAAGTTACGGAGGATTTAGTACGGACATATAAAGTTGATCAGCCACTTAAAATGATCATTCGATACTGATCATTGGTGCTCATTGAGGAAAGGATTACAAATGATGCATAGTGCATGGCATCACGTAGTATGGGATAGATTGGATTACTTGGAGGTTTTGTCATAACTATTTAGGTATTCAATTATGTCACAATGTAGAAAATTGAGTTAGCTTAACGTGGGCATTGGATTTCTGTCAAGTTAAAGACGATTTAGTGAGGACATGTAGTATTGATCAGCTAGTTAAAATGATCATTTTAAACTGATCATTGGTGTTCCTTGAGTAAAGCCTTATAAATTAAGCATAATGCATGACATCAAGCAGTTTGGGATATATTGGAATACTTGGAGGCTTTGTCATAGCTATTTCAGTCTCAAGTGTTGTCACAGTATAGGAAATTGAGGTAGCTTAACATGGGCGTTAGACTCATGTTATTTTGAGCTCTAAATCAAAAGTTAAAGACCATTTAGTGCAGATATGTCAAGTTGATCAGCTAGTTAAAATGATCATTCTAAACTGATCATTGGTGCTCTTTGAGTGTAGGCTTATAAATGAAGCATAATGTAAGGCACTTATGACTTTGGGATAGATTAGATTACTTGGATTCTTTGTCGTTGCTATTTTGGTCTTAAATTTTGTCACAATATAGAAAATTAAGCTAGCTTATGTTGAATTCCTATCATTTTGAACTATAAATCAAAAGCTACGGACGATTTAATGCATATATGTCAAGTTGATCGGCCAGTTAAAGTGATAACTCTAAACTAATCATTGGTGCTCCTTGAGTAAAAGCTTATAAATGAAGCATAATGCATGTCATCACACGGTTTGGGATACATTAGAGTACTTGGAGGCTTTGTCGTATCTCTTTCACTCATAATTGTTCGCACAATATAAAAAATTGAGCTAGCTTAACATGGGCGTTGGATTCGTGGCATTCTGAACTCTACATTAAAGGTTACACACGATTTAGTGCAGACATATCAAGTTGATCGACCACTTAATATGATCATTCTAAACTGGTCATTGGTGCTCATTGAGCAAATGCTTACAATGAAGCATAGTGCATGACACCACACAGTATGGGATAGATTGGATTACTTGGAGGATTTGTCATAGCTATTTATGTCTTAAATTATGTCACAATATAGATAATTGTGGTAGTTTAACGTAGGCATTGGATTCATGTCATTTTGAACTGTAAATCAAAAGTTACAAACGATTTAGTGGGAACATGAAAAGTTGATCAGCCTGGTAAAATGATCATTCTAAACTGATCATTGGTGCTCATTGAGAAAAGATTAAAAAAAAGAAGCATAATGAACGGCATCACGCAGTTTGGGATAGATTGGATTACTTTGAGGCTTTGTCGTAGCTATTAAGTTCTTAAATTTTGTCACAATATAGAAAATAGAGGTAGCTTAAGGTGGGCATTGGCTTCGTATCATTTTGAACTCTAAATTAAAAGTAACGGACGATTTACAGTGAGCATGTAAAGGTTATTGGGCAGTTAAAATGATCATTATAAACTTATCATTGGTGCTAGTTGAGTAAAGGGTTATAAATGAAGCATAATGCATGGCATTACGCAGTTTAGGATACATTAGATTACTTGGAGGCTTTTTCGTAGCTTTTTCAGTTTCAAATATTGTCACAATATAGAAATTTGAGCTAGTTTAACATGGGTGTTGGACTCATGTTATTTTGAGCTCTAAATCTAAAGTTAAAGACGATTTAGTGGGAGCATGTCAAGTTGATCAGCTAGTTAAAATGATCATTCTAAACTGATCATTGTTTCTCCTTGAGTAAATGAAGCATAATGTATGGCATCACGCAGCTTGGGATAGATTGGATTACTTGGAGCCTTTGTCATTGCTATTTTGGTTTTGAATTTTGTCACAATATAGAAAATCAATCTAGCTTAACGTGGATGTTGGATTCCTGTCATTTTGAACTCTCAATCAAAAGCTACAGACGATTTAATGCGGACATGTCAAGTTGATCGGCCAGTTAAAATGATCATTCTAAAATGATCATTGGTGCTCCTTGAGTAATGGGCTCATAAATGAAGCATAATGCATGGCATCACGCAGTTTAGGATACATTGGATTACTTGGAGGCTTTGTCGTACCTCTTTAAGTCTCAATTGTTTGCACAATATGGAAAATTGAACTACTTTATCGTGGGCGTTGGACTCATGTTATTTTGAGCTTTAAATCAAAGGTTACAGACGATATAGTGCGAACAAGTAAAGTAAAGTTGATCAGCTAGTTAAAATGATCATTCTAAACTGATTATTGGTTCTTATTGAGTAAAGGGTTATAAATGAAGCATAATGCATAGCATCACGTAGTTTAAGATTGATTGGATTACTTGAAGACTTTTTGATCTCTTTTAGTCTCAAATGTTGTCACAATATAGAAAATTGAGCTAGTTTAACGTGGGTGTTTAACTCATGTTATTTTGAGCTCAAAATCAAAAGTTAAACACAATTCATTGCAGACATGTCAAGTTGATCAGCTAGTTAAAATGATCATTTTAAACTGATCATTGATGCTCCTTGAGTGTAGGCTTATAAATGAAGCATAATGCATGGCATTTATGAATTTGAGATAGATTGGATTACTTGGAGCCTTTGACATTGTTATTTTGATAATAAATTTTGTCACAATATATAAAATTAAGCTAGCTTAACGGGATGTTGGATTCCTGTCATTTTGAACTCTAAATAACAATCTACGGACGTTTTAATGCGGACATGTCAAGTTAATCTGCCAGTTAAAATGATCATTTTAAACTGATCATTTGTGCTCCATGAGAAAAGGGTTATAAATGAATCATAATGCATGGAACTACACAGTTTGCGATACATTGGATTACTCGGAGGCTTTGTCGTAGCTCTTTCAGTCTCAAATGTTGCAATAATATAGAAAATAAGGCTAGTTTAATGTGGACAGTGGATTCGTGTCATTCTGAACTCTAAATCAAAATTTACAAACGATTTAGTTCGGCCATGTCAAGTTGATCGGCCAGTGAAAATAATCATTTTAAACTGATCATTGGTGGTCCTTGAGTAAAGGGTTTTAAAGGAAGCATAATGCATGGCATCAGTCAGTTTGGGATACATTAGATTAATTGGAGGCTTTTTCGTACCTCTATCAGTCTCAAATGTTGTCACAATATGCGAAATTGAGCTTGCTTAACGTGGGCTTTGGACTCATGGTATTTTGAGCTTTAAATCAAAATTTACAGACGATTTAGTTTGGACATGTAAAGATGATCAGTTAGTTAAAATGATCATTCTTAAATGATCATTGGTGCTCCTTGAGTAAAGGCTTATAAATGAATCACAATGCATGGCATCACGCAGTTTGGGATACATTATATTACTAGGAGGCTTTGTCGTAACTCTTTTAGTCTCGATTGTTTGCAAAATATATAAAATTTGGATAGCTTAACGTGGGTGTTGGACTCGTGTCACTCTGAACACTACATCAAAAGTTACGGAGGATTTAGTACGGACATATAAAGTTGATCAGCCACTTAAAATGATCATTCGATACTGATCATTGGTGCTCATTGAGGAAAGGATTACAAATGATGCATAGTGCATGGCATCACGTAGTATGGGATAGATTGGATTACTTGGAGGTTTTGTCATAACTATTTAGGTATTCAATTATGTCACAATGTAGAAAATTGAGTTAGCTTAACGTGGGCATTGGATTTCTGTCAAGTTAAAGACGATTTAGTGAGGACATGTAGTATTGATCAGCTAGTTAAAATGATCATTTTAAACTGATCATTGGTGTTCCATGAGTAAAGCCTTATAAATTAAGCATAATGCATGACATCAAGCAGTTTGGGATATATTGGAATACTTGGAGGCTTTGTCATAGCTATTTCAGTCTCAAATGTTGTCACAGTATAGGAAATTGAGGTAGCTTAACATGGGCGTTAGACTCATGTTATTTTGAGCTCTAAATCAAAAGTTAAAGACCATTTAGTGCAGATATGTCAAGTTGATCAGCTAGTTAAAATGATCATTCTAAACTGATCATTGGTGCTCTTTGAGTGTAGGCTTATAAATGAAGCATAATGTAAGGCACTTATGACTTTGGGATAGATTAGATTACTTGGATTCTTTGTCGTTGCTATTTTGGTCTTAAATTTTGTCACAATATAGAAAATTAAGCTAGCTTATGTTGAATTCCTATCATTTTGAACTATAAATCAAAAGCTACAGACGATTTAATGCATATATGTCAAGTTGATCGGCCAGTTAAAGTGATAACTCTAAACTAATCATTGGTGCTGCTTGAGTAAAAGCTTATAAATGAAGCATAATCCATGTCATCACACGGTTTGGGATACATTAGAGTACTTGGAGGCTTTGTCGTATACCTTTCACTCGTAATTGTTCGCACAATATAAAAAATTGAGCTAGCTTAACATGGGCGTTGGATTCGTGGCATTCTGAACTCTACATTAAAGGTTACGGACGATTTAGTGCAGACATATGAAGTTGATCGACCACTTAATATGATCATTCTAAACTGGTCATTGGTGCTCATTGGGCAAATGCTTACAATGAAGCATAGTGCATGACACCACACAGTATGGGATAGATTGGATTACTTGGAGGATTTTTTATAGCTATTTATGTCTTAAATTATGTCACAATATAGATAATTGTGGTAGTTAGTAGGCATTGGATTCATGTCATTTTGAACTGTAAATCAAAAGTTACAAACGATTTAGTGGGAACATGAAAAGTTGATCAGCCTGGTAAAATTATCATTCTAAACTGATCATTGGTGCTCACTGAGAAAATATTAAAAAAAGAAGCATAATGAACGGCATCACGCAGTTTGGGATAGATTGGATTACTTTGAGGCTTTGTCGTAGCTATTAAGTTCTTAAATTTTGTCACAATATAGAAAAAGAGGTAGCTTAAGGTGGGCATTGGCTTCGTATCATTTTGAACTCTCAACTAAAAGTAATAGACGATTTAGTGTGAGCATGTAAAGGTTATTGGGCAGTTAAAATGATCATTATAAACTTATCATTGGTGCTGGTTGAGTAAAGGGTTATAAATGAAGCATAATGCATGGCATTACGCAGTTTAGGATACATTAGATTACTTGGAGGCTTTTTTGTAGCTTTTTCAGTTTCAAATATTGTCACAATATAGAAATTTGAGCTAGCTTAACATGGGCGTTGAACTCATGTTATTTTGAGCTCTAAATCTAAAGTTAAAGACGATTTAGTGCGAGCATGTCAAGTTGATCAGCTAGTTAAAATGATCATTCTAAACTGATCATTGTTTCTCCTTGAGTAAATGAAGCATAATATATGGCATCACGCAGCTTGGGATAGATTGGATTACTTGGAGCCTTTGCCATTGCTATTTTGGTTTTAAATTTTGTCACAATATAGAAAATCAATCTAGCTTAACGTGGATGTTGGATTCCTGTCATTTTGAACTCTCAATCAAAAGCTACAGACGATTTAATGCGGACATGTCAAGTTGATCGGCCAGTTAAAATGATCATTCTAAAATGATCATTGGTGCTCCTTGAGTAATGGCTCATAAATGAAGCATAATTCATGGCATCACGCAGTTCAGGATAAATTGGATTACTTGGAGGCTTTGTCGTACCTCTTTCAGTCTCAATTGTTTACACAATATGGAAAATTGAACTACTTTATCGTGGGCGTTGGACTCATGTTATTTTGAGCTTTAAATCAAAAGTTACAGACGATATAGTGCGAGCAAGTAAAGTAAAGTTGATCAGCTAGTTAAAATGATCATTCTAAACTGATTATTGGTTCTTATTGAGTAAAGGGTTATAAATGAAGCATAATGCATAGCATCACGTACTTTAAGATTGATTGGATTACTTGAAGACTTTTTTTTATCTCTTTTAGTCTCAAATGTTGTCAAAATATAGAAAATTGAGCTAGTTTAACGTGGGCGTTTAACTCATGTTATTTTGAGCTCAAAATCAAAAGTTAAACACAATTCATTGCAGACATGTCAAGTTGATCAGCTAGTTAAAATGATCATTTTAAACTGATCATTGATGCTCCTTGAGTGTAGGCTTATAAATGAAGCATAATGCATGGCATTTATGAATTTGAGATAGATTGGATTACTTGGAGCCTTTGACATTGTTATTTTGATATTAAATTTTGTCACAATATATAAAATTAAGCTAGCTTAACGGGATGTTGGATTCCTGTCATTTTGAACTCTAAATCAAAATCTACGGACGATTTAATGCGGACATGTCAAGTTAATCTGCCAGTTAAAATGATCATTCTAAACTGATCATTTGTGCTCCATGAGAAAAGGGTTATAAATGAATCATAATGCATGGAATTACACAGGTTGGGATACATTGGATTACTCGGAGGCTTTGTCGTAGCTCTTTCAGTCTCAAATGTTACAATAATATAGAAAATAAGGCTAGTTTAATGTGGACAGTGGATTCGTGTCATTCTGAACTCTAAATCAAAATTTACAAACGATTTAGTTCGGCCATGTCAAGTTGATCGGCCAGTGAAAATAATCATTTTAAATTGATCATTGGTGGTCCTTGAGTAAAGGGTTTTAAAGGAAGCATAATGCATGGCATCGGTCAGTTTGGTATACATTAGATTAATTGGAGGCTTTTTCGTACCTCTATCAGTCTCAAATGTTGTCACAATATGCGAAATTGAGCTTGCTTAACGTGGGCTTTGGACTCATGGTATTTTGAGCTTTAAATCAAAATTTACAGACGATTTAGTTCGGACATGTAAAGATGATCAGTTAGTTAAAATGATCATTCTCAAATGATCATTGGTGCTCCTTGAGTAAAGGCTTATAAATGAATCACAATGCATGGCATCACGCAGTTTGGGATACATTATATTACTAGGAGGCTTTGTCGTAACTCTTTTAGTCTCAATTGTTTGCACAATATAGAAAATTTGGATAGCTTAACGTGGGTGTTGGACTCGTGTCACTCTGAACACAACATCAAAAGTTACGAAGGATTTAGTACGGACATATCAAGTTGATCAGCCACTTAAAATGATCATTCGATACTGATCATTGGTGCTCATTGAGGAAAGAATTACAAATGATGCACAGTGCATGACATCACGGAGTATGGGATAGATTGGATTACTTGGAGGTTTTGTCATAACTATTTAGGTATTCAATTATGTCACAATATAGAAAACAGAGTTAGCTTAACGTGGGCATTGAATTTCTGTCAAGTTAAAGACGATTTAGTGAGGACATGTAGTATTGATCAGCTAGTTAAAATGATCATTTTAAACTGATCATTGGTGTTCCTTGAGTAAAGCCTTATAAATTAAGCATAATGCATGACATCAAGCAGTTTGGGATATATTGGAATACTTGGAGGCTTTGTCATAGCTATTTCAGTCTCAAATGTTGTCACAGTATAGGAAATTGAGGTAGCTTAACATGGGCGTTGGACTCATGTTATTTTGAGCTCTAAATCAAAAGTTAAAGACCATTTAGTGCAGATATGTCAAGTTGATCAGCTACTTAAACTGATCATTCTAAACTGATCATTGGTGCTCTTTGAGTGTAGGCTTATAAATGAAGCATAATGCAAGGCACTTATGACTTTGGGATAGATTAGATTACTTGGATTCTTTGTCGTTGCTATTTTGGTCTTAAATTTTGTCACAATATAGAAAATTAAGCTAGCTTATGTTGAATTCCTATCATTTTGAACTATAAATCAAAAGCTACGGACGATTTAATGCACATATGTCAAGTTGATCGGCCAGTTAAAGTGATAATTCTAAACTAATCATTGGTGCTCCTTGAGTAAAAGCTTATAAATGAAGCATAATGCATGTCATCACACGGTTTGGGATACAATAGAGTACTTGGAGGCTTTGTCGTATCTCTTTCACTCATAATTGTTCGCACAATATAAAAAATTGAGCAAGCTTAACATGGGCGTTGGATTCGTGGCATTCTGAACTCTACATTAAAGGTTACGGACGATTTAGTGCGGACATATCAAGTTGATCGACCACTTAATATGATCATTCTAAACTGGTCATTGGTGCTCATTGAGCAAATGCTTACAATGAAGCATAGTGCATGACACCACACAGTATGAGATAGATTGGATTACTTGGAGGGTTTGTAATAGCTAATTATGTCTTTAATTATGTCACAATATAGATAATTGTGGTAGTTTAACGTTGGCATTGGATCCATGTCATTTTGAACTGTAAATCAAAAGTTACAGACGATTTAGTGGGAACATGAAAAGTTGATCAGCCTGGTAAAATGATCATTCTAAACAGATCATTGGTGATCCTTGAGTAAAGGGTGATAAATGAGTCATAATGCATGGCATTACGCAGTTTGGAATACATTGGATTACTCGAAGGATTTGTCGTAGCTCTTTCAATCTTAAATATTGCCACAATATAGAAAACTTAGCTAGCTTCACGTGGGTAGTGGATCGTGTCATTCTGAACTCTAAATCAAAATTTACAGACGATTTAGCTCGGCCATGTCAAGTTAATCGGCCAGTGAAAATAATCATTTTAAAGTGATCGTTGGTGCTCCTTGAGTAAAGGGTTATAAATGAAGAATAATGCATTGCATTACGCAATATGAGATACATTGGATTACTGGAAGGTTTTGTCATAGCTCTTTCATTTTAAATATTTTCAAAATATAGAAAATTGAGCTATCTTAACGTCTGCATTGGATTCGAGTCATTCTGAACGCTAATTCAAAAGTTACAAACGATTTACTGCGAACATGTCAAGTTGATCGGCGCGTTAGAATGATCATTGTAAAATGGTCATTGGTGCTCCTTGGGTAAGGGGTTATATATGAAGCATAATGTATGGTGTCATGCAGTTTGGGATACATTGTATTACTTGGAGGCTTTGTCGTTGCTCTTTCAAATGATGTCACAATATAGAAAATGGAGCTAGCTTAATGTGTGCGTTGGATTCGTATCATTCTTAACTCTAAATAAAAAGTTAAGAACGATTTAGTGCGGATATGGCAAGTTGATCGGCCAGTTAAAATGATCATTCTAAACTGATCATTGGTGCTCATTGAGAAAAGATTCACAAATGAAGCATAATGAACGGCATCACGCAGTTTGGGATAGATTAGATTACTTCGAGGCTTTGTCATAGCTATTAAGTTCTTAAATTTTGTCACAATATAGAAAATTGAGGTAGCTTAAGGTGGGCACTGGATTCGTGTCATTTTGAACTCTCAGTTAAAAGTAACGGACGATTTAGTGTGAGCATGTAAAGGTTATTGGGCAGTTAAAATGATCATTATAAACTTATCATTGGTGCTGGTTGAGTAAAGGGTTATAAATGAAGAATAATGCATGGCATTACGTAGTTTGGGATACATTGGATTACTTGGAGGCTTTTTCGTAGCTTTTTCAATTTCAAATATTGTCACAATATAGAAATTTGAGCTAGCTTAACATGGGCGTTGGACTCATGTTATTTTGAGCTCTAAATCTAAAGTTAAATACGATTCAGTACGGGCATGTCAAGTTGATCAGCTAGTTAAAATTATCATTATAAACTGATTATTGTTTCTCCTTGAGAGCAGGCTCATAAATGAAGCATAATGTATGACATCACGCAGCTTGGGATAGATTGGATTACTTGGAGCCTTTGTCGTTGCTATTTTGGTCTTAAAGTTTGTCACAATATAGAAAATCAATCTAGCTTAACGCGGATGTTGGATTCATGTCATTTTGAACTCTCAATCAAAAGCTACATACGATTTAATGCGTACATGTCAAGTTGATCGGCCAGTTAAAATGATCATACTAAATTGATTATTGGTGCTCCTTGAGTAATGTCTCAAAAATGAAGCATAATGAATGTCATCACGCAGTTTGGGATACATTGGATTACTTGGAGGCTTTGTTGTACCTCTTTCAGTCTCAATTGTTTGCACAATATACAAAATTGAGCTAGCTTATCGTGGGCGTTGGACTCATGTTATTTTGAGCTTCAAATCAAAAGTTACAGACGATATAGTGCGAACACGTAAAGTTGATCAGCTAGTTAAAATGATCATTCTAGATTGATCACTGGTTCTCATTGAGTAAAGGGTTATAAATGAAGCATAATGCATAGCATCACATAGTTTAAGATCGATTGGATTACTTGAAGACGTTTTCGTAGCTCTTTCAATCTCAAATGTTATCACAATATAGAAAATTGAGCTTGTTTAACGTGCGCGTTTAGCTCATGTTATTTTGAGCTCTAAATCAAAAGTTAAACACAATTTAGTGCATACATATCAAGTTGATCAGCTAGTTAAAATGATCATTTTAAACTGATCATTGATGCTCCTTGAGTGTAGGCTTATAAATGAAGCATAATGCATGGCACTTATGAATTTGGGATAGATTGGATTACTTGGAGCCTTTGACATCGCTATTCTAGTATTAAACTTTGTCACAAAATAGAAAATTAAGCTTGCTTAATGGGATGTTGGATTCCTGTCATTTTGAACTCTAAATCAAAATCTACGGACGATTTAATGAGGACATGTCAAGTTAATCTGCCTGTTAAAATGATCATTCTAAACTGATCGTTGGTGCTCCATGAGAAAAGGGTTATAAATGAAGCATAATGCATGGTATTACACAGTTTGGGATACATTGGATTACTCGGAGGCTTTGTCGTAGCTCTTTCAATCTCAAATGTTGCAATAATATAGAATATTAGGCTAGTTTAATGTGGGCAGTGGATTCGTGTCATTCTGAACTCTAAATCAAAATTTACAGATGATTTCTTTTGGCGATGTCAAGTTGATCGGCCAGTGAAAATAATCATCTTAAGCTGATCATTGGTGGTCCTTGGGTAAAGGGTTATAAGGAAGCATAATGCATGGCATCAGTCAAATTGGGATACATTAGATTAATTGGAGGCTTTTTCGTACCTCTTTCAGTCTCAAATGTTGTCACAATATGGGGAATTGAGCTACCTTAACGTGGGCATTGGACTCATGTTATTTTGAGCTTTAAATCAAAATTTATAGACGATTTTGTTCGGACATGTAAAGATGATCAGTTAGTTAAAATGATCATTCTAAAGTGATCATTGGTGCTCCTTTAGTGATTTAATGAGGACATGTCAAGTTAATCTGCCTGTTAAAATGATCATTCTAGGCTGATCGTTGGTGCTCCATGAGAAAAGGCTTATAAATGAAGCATAATGCATGGCATCACGCAGTTTGGGATACATTAGATTACTTGGAGGCTTTGTTGTAACTCTTTTAGTCTCAATTGTTTGCACAATATAGCAAATTCGGATAGCATAACATGGGCATTGGACTCGTGTCATTCTGAACACTACATCAAAAATTACGGAGGATTTAGTACGGACATATCAAGTTGATCAGCCACTTAAAATGATCATTCTAAATTGATCATTGGTGCTCATTGAGCAAAGGCTTACAAATGAAGCATAGTGCATGACATCACGCAGTTTGGGATAGATTGGAATACATGGCGGCTTTGTCATACCCATTTCAGTCTCAAATGTTGTCACAGTATAGAAAATTGAGCAAGCTTAACGTGGGCGTTGGACTCATGGTTTTTGAGGTCTAAATAAAAAGTTAAAGACGATTTGGTGCGAATATGTCAAGGTTATCATCTAGTTAAAATGATCATTCTAAAATGATCATTTGTGCTCTTTGAGTGTAGGCTTATAAATGAACCACAATGCAAGGCACTTATGACTTTGGGATAGATTAGATTATTTGGATCCCTTGTCGTTGCTATTTTTGGTCTTAAATTTTGTCACAATATAGAAAATTAAGCTAGCTTATGTTGAATTCCTATCATTTTGAACTATAAATCAAAAGGTACGTACGATTTAATGTTGATATGTCAAGTAGATCGGCCAATTAAAGTGATAATTCTAAACTAATCATTGGTGCTCCTTGCGTAAAGGCATATCAAGTTGATCGACCACTTAATATGATCATTCTAAACTGGTCATTGGTGCTAATTGAGCAAATGCTTACAATGAAGCATAGTGCATGACACCACACAGTATGGGATAGATTGGATTACTTGGAGGATTTGTCATAGCTATTTATGTCTTAAATTATGTCACAATATAGATAATTGTGATAGTTTAACGTGGGTGTTGGATTCATGTCATTTTGAACTGTAAATCAAAGTTACAGACGATTTAGTGGGAACATGAAAAGTTGATCAGCCTGTTAAAACGATCATTCTAAACTGATCATTGGTGATCCTTGAGTAAAGGGTTATAAATGAAGGATAATGAATGGCATTACATAGTTTGGGAAACATTGAATTACTCGGAGGCTTTGTCGTAGCTCTTTCAATCTTAAATATAGCCACAGTACAGAAAACTGAGCTAGATTCACGTGGGCAGTGGATTTGTGTCATTCTGAACTCTCAATCAAAATTTACAGACGATTTAATTCAGCCATGTCAAGTTGATCGGCCATTGAAAATAATCATTTTAAACTGATCATTGGTGGTCCCTGAGTAAAGGGTTACAAATGAAGCATAATGCATGGCATCAGGCAGTTTGAGCTACATTGTATTAGTTGGAAGCTTTTTCGTACCTTTTTCAGTGTCAAATGTTGTCACAATATTGGAAGTTGAGCTAGTTTAACGTGGGCGTTTGACTCATGTTATTTTGAGCTTTAAATCAAAAGTTAAAGACGATTTAGTTCGGACATGTAAAGATGATTAGTTAGTTAAAACGATCATTCTAAACTGATCATTGGTTCTCCTTGAGTAAAGGCTTATAAATGAAGCATAATACATGGCATCACGCAGTTTGGGATACATTAGATTACTTGGAGGCTTTGTTGTAGCTCTTTTAGTCTCAATTGTTTGCACAATACAGAAAATTGAGCTAGCTTAACGTGGGTGTTGGGCTCATGTTATTTTGAGGTTTAAATCAAAAGTTAAAAATGATTTAGGGCGGACATGTAAAGTTGTTCAGCTAGTTAAAATGATCATTCTAAACTGATCATTGGTGCTCCTTGAGTAAAGGCTTATAAATGAAGCATAATGCATGACATCACACTGTATGGGATAGATTGGATTACTTGGAGGTTTTGTCATATCTATTTAGGTATTAAATTATGTTACAATATAGAAAATTGATGTAGCTTAACGTGGGCATTCGATTTCTGTCAAGTTAAAGATGATTTAGTGAGGACATGTAGTATTGATTAGATAGTTAAAATGATCATTCTAAATTGATACTTGGTGCTCCTTGAGTAAAGCCTTATAAATTAAGCATAATACATGACATCGAGCTGTTTGGGATAGATTGTAATACTTGGAGGCTTTGTCATAGCTATTTAAGTCTTCAATGTTGTCACAATATAGAAAATTGAGCTAGCTTAACATGGGCGTTGGAATCATGTTATTTTGAGGTCCAAATCAAAAGTTGAATATTATTTAGTGCAGATATATCAAGTTGATCAGCTAGTTAAAATGATCATTCTAAACTGATCATTGGTGCTCCTTGAGTGTAGGCTTATAAATGAAGCATAGTGCAAGGCACTTATGACTTTAGGATAGATTAGATTACTTGGATCCTTTGTCGTTGCCATTTAGCTTATGTTGGATTCCTGTCATTTTGAACTATAAATCAAAAGCTACGAACGATTTAATGCGGAAATGTCAAGTTGATCGGTCAATTAAGGTGATAATTCTAAACTAATCATTGGTGCTCCTTGAGTAAAGTCTTATAAATGAAGCATAATGCATGTCATCACGTAGTTTGGGATACATTAGAGTGCTTGGAGGCTTTGTCGTATCTCTTTCACTCTCAATTGTTTGCACAATATAAAAAATGGAGCTAGCATAACATGGGCGTTCGATTCGTGGCATTCTGAACTCTACATTAAAAGTTACGGACAATTTAGTGCGGACATATCAAGTTGATCGGCCACTTAAAACGATCATTCTAAACTGATCATTGGTGCTCATTGAGCAAAGGCTTACAAATGAAGCATAGTGCATGACATCACACAGTATGGGATAGACTGGATTACATGGAAGATTTGTCATAGCTATTTATGTCTTAAATTATGTCACAATATAGAAAATTGTTGTAGTTTAACGTGGGCGTTGGATTCATGTCATTTTGAACTGTAAATCAAAAGTTACGGACGATTTAGTGGGAACATGAAAAGTTGATCAGCCTAATAAAATGACCATTCTAAACTGATCATTGGTGATCCTTGAGTAAAGGGTTATAAATGAAGCATAATGCATCGCATTACGCAATTTGGGATACATTGGATTACTCGGCGGCTTTCTCATAGCTCTTTAAATCTGAAATATTGCCACAATATAGAAAATTGAACTAGCTTCACGTGGGCAGAGGATTCATGTCATTCCGAACTCTAAAACAAAATTTACAGATTATTTAGTTTGGCCATGTCAAGTTGATCGGCCAATGAAAATAATCATTTTTAATTGATCATTGGTGGTCCCTGAGTAAAGGGTTATAAATGAAGCATAATGCATGGCATCAGTCAGTTTGGGATACAGTGGATTAGTTGGAGGCTTTTTCGTACCTCTTTGAGTCTCAAATGTTGTCACAATATAGGAAGTTGAGGTAGCTGAACATGGGCGTTGGACTCATGTTATTTTGAGTTTTAAATCAAAAGTTAAAGATGATTTAGTTCGGACATGTAAAGATAATCAGTTAGTTAAAATGATTATTCTAAACTGATCATTGGTTCTCCTTGGTTAAAGGCATATAAATGAACCATAATGCATAGCATCACGCTGTTTGGGATAGATTATAGTACTTGAAGGCTTTGACATAACTCCTTTAGTCTCAGTTGTTTGCACAATATAGAAAATTGAGATAGCTTAACGTGGGCGTTGGACTCATGTTATTTTGAGGTTTAAATCAAAAGTTAAAGACGATTTAGTGTGGACATGTAAATTTGATCAGCTTGTTAAATGATCATTCTAAACTAATCATTGGTGCTCCTTCAGTAAAGGCTTATAAATGAACCACAATGCATGACACTTATGAGTTTTGGATAGATTGGATTACTTGGAACGTTTGATGTTGCTATTTGGTCTTAATTTTTGTCACGGTATAGAAAATTAAGCTAGATTAACGTGGATGTTGGATTCCTGTCATTAGGAACTCTAAATCAAAAGTTATGGTCAATTTAATGTGGAAATGTCAAGTTGATCGGTCAGTTAAAATGATCATTCTAAACTAATCATTGGTGCTCTTTGAGTGAAGGCTTATGAATGAAGCATAATGCATGGCATCACAAAATTTGGTATACATTGGATTACTTGGAGGGTTTTTCGTAACTCTTTCAGTCACAATTGTTGTCACAATATAGAAAATTTAGTTAGCTTAACGTGGGAGTTGGGTTCGTGTCATTCTGAACTCTACATCAAAATTTATGGAGGATTTAGTGTGGACATATCAAGTTGATCGGGCATTTCAAATGATCATTCTAAACTAATCATTGGTGTTATTGAGCAAAGGCTTACAAGTGAAGCATAGTGCATGACATCACGCAGTATGGGATAGATTGGATTACTGGGAGGTTTTATCAAAACTATTAAGCTATTAAATTATGTCACAATATCGAAAATTAAGGTAGCCTAATGTGGGCAATGGATTTCTGTCAATTTAAAGATGATTTTAGTGAGAACGCCTAAAACTGATCATCTAGTTAAAATGATCATTCTAAACTGATTATTGTTGCTCCTTGAGTAAAGCCTGATAAATGAAGTATAATGCATGGCATCACGCAGTTTAAGATAGATTGGATTACTTGGAGGTTTTTTCGTAGCTCTATCAATCTCAAATGTTGTCACAATATAAAAAATTGAGCTAACTTAACGTGGGCGATGGACTCATGTTATTTTGAGCTTTAAATCAAAAGTTAAAAACGATTTATTGCAGACATGACAAGATCATAAAGTTAAAATGATCATTCTAAACTGATTATTGGTGCTCCTTGAGTGTAGGCTTATAAATGAAGCATAATGCAAGATACTTATAAGTTTGGGATATATTGGATTACTTGGATCCTTTGTCGTTGCCATTTTGGTATTAAATTTTGTAACAATATAGAAAATTAAGCTAGCTTATGTTGGATTCCATTCATTTTGAATTTAAATCAAAAGTTATGGACGATTTAATGCGGATATGTCAAGTTGATCGTCTAGTTAAAATGATCATTTTAAACTAATCATCAGTGCTCCTTGAGTTTTCACGTAGTTTGGGATACATTAGAGTACTTGGAGGCTTTGTCGTAGCTCTTTCATTCTCAATTGTTCGCAGAATATAGAAAATTGAGCCCTTATGTATGAGGGTTGGATTCGTGTCATTCTGAATTCTACATTAAAAGTTACGGATGATTTTGTGTGGACATATAATTTTGATCGGCCATTTAAAATGATCATTCTAAACTGATCATTGGTGCTCCTTGAGTAAAGGCTTATAAATGAAGCATTGGGCATGGCATCACGCAGTTCGGGATAGATTGAACTACTTGGACGATTTGTCGTAGCATTTTCATTCTTAAATTTTGTCACAATATAAAAAATTGATTTAGCTTAACGTGGGCGTTGGACTCGTGTCATTTTGAACTCTAAATAAAAACTTATAAACGATTTTGTGCGGAAATGTCATGTTGATGGGTCAGTTAAAATGATCATTCAAAAATGATCATTGGTGCTCTTTGAGTAAATCCTAATAAATTAAGCATAATGCATGACATTACACAGTTTGGGATAAATTTTATTACTTGGAGGCTTTGTAGTAGCTCTTTCAGTCTTAAATGCTGTCAAAATATGGAAAATTAAGTTAGCTTTACGTGGGCGTTGGATCATGTCATTTTGAGCTCTAAATAAATATTTACGAACAATTTAGTGTGCACATGTCAAGTTAATCAGCTAGCTAAGCTGATCATTGGTGCTCCTTAAGTAAAGGCTTATAAATGAAGCATAATGCATGACATCACGCAGTTGGGGATAGATTCGATTACTTGGATGCTTTTTAATATCTATTTCGGTAATAAATTATGTCACAATATAAAAAATTGATCTAGATTAATGTGGGCGATGGAATCCTGTCATTTTGAATTCTAAATAAAGAATTTAGGACGATTTAGTGCGGACATGTCAAGTGATCGGCCAATTAAAATGATTATTCTTAACTGATAATTGGTGCTCCTTGAGTAAAGGCTTATGAATGAAGCATAATGCATGGCATCACCCAGTTTGGGATAGATTAGATTACTTGGAGGCTTTGTCGTAGCTATTTTGGTCTTAAGTTTTGTCACAATATAAAAAATTGAGCTAGCATAACGTGGGGGTTGGATTCGTGTCACTCTGAACTCTACATAAAAAATTATGGACGATTAATTGTTGACATGTCAAGTGATCAGGTAGTTAAAATGACATTCTAAACTGATTATTGGTGCTCCTTGAGTAAAGCCTTATAAATAAAGCATAATGCATTGCATCACGTAGCTTTGTATACATTGAATTACTTGGAGTTTGTAGTAGCTGTTTCAGTCTCACATGTTGTCACAATATGAAAAATTCATCTAGCTTAACGTCGGTGTTGTGCTCATGTCATTTTGAGTTCTAAATCAACAGTTAAAGACGATTTACTGCGGACATTTAGTAAAGTTGATCAGCTAAAATGATCATTCTAAACTGATCAATGGTCATCCTTGAGTAAAGGCTTATGAATGAAGCATAATGCATGGAATGACGGAATTTGAGAAAGATTGGATTACTTGGAGACTTTGTCGCAGCTATTCCAGTCTTAAATTTTGTCACAATTTAAAAAATTGAGCTAGCATAACGTGGTCATTAGACTCACGTCATTTTGAGCTCTATATCAAAACTTAAAGATGATTAAGTGCGTAAACGTCAAGTTGATCACCTAGTTAAAATGATCATTCTAAACTGACCATTGGTGCTCCTTGAGAAAAGGCTTATAAATGAAGCATAATACTTGTCATAATGCATGGCATCACGTAGTTTAGGATACATTGGATTGTTTGGAGGCTTTTCGTACATATTTTAGTGTTAAATTTTGTTACAATATAGAAAATTGAGCTATCTTAACGTGGGTGTTGGATTCGTGTCATTTCAAACTCAAAATCAATAGTTACAATCAATTTAATGTGGACATGTCAAGTTGATCGGCCAGTTAAAATGATCATTCTAAACTTATCATTGGTGCTCCTTGAGTAAAGGTCTATAAATGAAGCATAGTGCATGGTATCACGGTGTTTGGGCTACAATTGATTACTTGGATGCTTTATTTGTAGTTCTTTTGGTCTAAAATGTTATCACAATGTGGAAAATTTAGCTAGCTTAACATGGGCATTGGACTCATGTCATTTTGAGCTCTAAATCAAAAGTTAAGGACGATTTAGTGCGGACATGTCAAGTTGATCAGCTAGTTAAAATGATCATTCTAAACTGAACATTGGTGCTCCTTGAGTAAAGGCTTATAAATGAAGCATAATGCAAGGCATCATGTAGTTTTTGATAGATTGGATTATCCTGAGGCTTTGTCGAAGCTATTTTCGTCTTAAACTTTGTCAAAATATAAACACTTCAGCAGACTTAACGTGGGCGTTGGGATTCGTGTCATTTTTGAACACTAAATAAAAAGTTGCGGATGATTTAGTGTGGACATGTCAAGTTGATGGGCCAGTTGAAATAATCATTTTAAAATGATCATTGGTGCTGGTTGAATAATCATCACGCAGTTTGGTATACATTTGATTACTTGGAGGCTTTGTAATACTTCTTTTAGTCTCAAATATTATCACAATAAGGAAAATTGAGTTAGCTTAACGTGGGCGTTGGACTCATGTGATTTTGAGCTCTAAATCAACAGTTAAAGACGATTTAGTGTGGAAATGTCAATTTGATCAGCTAGTTAAAATGATCATTCTAAACTGATCATTGGTGCTCCTTGAGTAAATGCTTATAAATGAAGCATTATGCATGGCATCATGCTGTTTGGGATAGATTGTACTACTTGGAGGCCTTGTCATAGCTTTTTCCGTCTTAAATTTTCTCACAATATAAAAAATTTGAGTTAGCTTAACATGGGCGTTAGACTCGTGTCATTTTGAGCTCTAAAAAAAACTTACAGACGATTTAGTGCGGAAATGTCAAGTTGATGGGCCAATTAAAATGATCATTCTAAACTGATCATTGGTGCTCCTTGAGTAAATGCTAATAAATGAAGCATAATTCATGACATCACATAGTTTGTGATACATTTGATTACTTGGAGGCTTTGTAGTAGCTCTTTCAGTCTCAAATGTTGTCACAATGTGGAAAATTGAGCTACCTTAATGTAGGCGATGGACTCATGTCAGTTTGAGCTCTAAATAAACATTTATGAACGATTTAATGTGGACATGTCAACTTAATCAGGTAGGTAAGGTGATTATTGGTGCTCTTTGAGTAAAGGCTTATAAATTAAGCATAATGCATGACATCAAAAGGATTACTTGTACGCTTTTTCTTAACTATTTCGGTCATAAATTTTGTCACAAAATAGAAAATTGATCTAGGTTAATGTGGATGTTGGGATCATATCATTTTGAACAATAAATATAAAATTTTGGGCGATTTAATGCGGAAATGTCAAGTTATCGGCCTGTTAAAATCATTATTCTAAACTGATCATTGGTGCTCTTTGTGTAAAGGCTTATGAATGAAGCATAATGCACGTCATCACGCTATTTTGGATAGATTGGATTACTTGGAGGCTTTGTCGTAACTATTTCGGTCTTAAGTTTTTGTCACAATATAAAAATTTGAGCTAGCATAACGTGTGGGTTGGATTTGTGTCACTCTGAACTCTAAATAAAAAAATACGGACGATTAGTTGTTGACATATCAAGTGATCGGCCAGTTAAAATGATTATTCTAAACTGATTATTGGTGCTACTTGAGTAAAGCCTTATACATGAAGCATAATGCATTGCATCACGCATCTTGGGATACATTGAATTACTTGGAGTTTGTAGTAGCTCTTTCAGTCTCTAATGTTGCCACCATATGAAAAATTGATCTAGCTTAATGTGGGCGTTGGACTCATGTCATTTTGAGCTCTAAATCAAAGTTAAAGATGATTTAGTGCGGACATGTAAAGTTGATCAGCTAGTTCAAATGATCATTCTAAACTGATCATTGGTGCTCCTTGAGTAAAGGCTTATGAATGAAGCATAATGCATGGCATGACGCAGTTTGAGATAGATTGGATTACTTGGAGACTTTGTTGCAGCTATTTTGGTCTTTAATTTTGTCACAATATTAAAAAATTGAGCTAGCATAACGTGGCCGTTGGACTCATGTCATTTTGAGCTCTATATCAAAACTTAAAGATGATTTAGTGCATAAATGTCAAGTTGATCAGGTAGTTAAAGTGATCATTCTAAACTGATCATTGGTGCTCCTTAAGTAATGGGTTATAAGTGAAGCATAATGCATGGCATCACGCAGTTTAGGATACAATGGATTATTTGGAGGCTTTTCCGTACCTATTTTAGTGTTAAATTTGATCACAAGATAGAATATTGAGCTAGCTTAACGTGGGTGTTGGATTCGTGTCATTCCAAATTCGAAATCAATAGTTACGGACAATTTAATGTGGACATGTCAAGTTGATCGGCCAGTTAAAATGATCATTTTAAACTGATCATTGGTTCTCCTTGTGTAAAGGCTTGTAAATGAAGCATAATGCATTGTATCACGCTGTTTGGGATACAATTGATTACTTGGAGACTTTTTTGTAGCACCCTTGGTCTCAAATGTTGTCACAATATGGAAAATTTGGCTAGTTTAACGTGGGCAGTGGACTCATGTGATTTTGAGCTCTAAACTGTTACAGACAATTTAGTGTGGACATGTCAAGTTGATAAGCTAGTTAAAATGATCATTCTAAACTGATCATTAGTGCTCCTTGAGTAAAGGCTTATAAATGAAGCATAACGCATGGCATCACACAGTTTATTAGGATATATTAGACTACTTCGAGGCTTTGTTGTAGCTTTTTCAATCTTAAATTTTGTCACAATACAAAAAATTGAGTTAGCTTAACGTGGCGTTGGACTCATGTCATTTTGAACTCTAAATAAAAACTTATAGACGATTTTGTGCGGACATGTCAAGTTGATGGACCAGTTAAAATGATCATTCTAAACTGATCATTGGTGGTCCTTGATTTTCCAGCATAGTGATTTTCTAGCTTAACATGGGCGTTGGACTCATGTCTTTTTGATCTCTAAATCAAAGTTAAAGACAATTTAGTGCGGACATGTCAAGTTGATCAGCTAGTTAAAATGATCATTTTAAATTTATCATTGGTGCTCCTTGAGTAAAGGCTTAGAAATGAATCATAATTGATGACATCACACAATTTGGGATTGACTGGATTACTTGGAGGTTTTGTCATACCTATTTTGGTTTTAAATTTTGTCACAATATAAAAAGTTGAGCTAGCTTGACGTGAGTGTTATAATCATGTCATTTTGATCTCTAAATCAAAAGTTAAACACGATTTATTGCGGACATGTCAAGTTGATCAGCTAGTTAAAATGATCATTCTAAATTGATCATCGTTGCTCCTTGAGTAAAGGGTTATAAATCAAATATAATGCATGGCATCACGTAGTTTGGGATATATTTAATTACTTGGAGGCTTTTTCGTAGCTGTTTCAGTTTCAAGTGTTGTCAAAATACGAAAAATCTAGCTAGCGTAATGTGGGTGTTGGATTCGTATCATTTTGAACTATGAATCAAAAGTTAGAGAGGACTTAGTGCGGAAATGTCATGTTGATCGGAGACTTAAAATGATCATTCTAAATAGGACATTGATGCTCATTCAGTAAAGGATTATTAATGAAGCGGCATCACGCTGTTTGGGACACACTCAATTACTTGGAGGCTTTGTAGTAGCTCTTTTAGACACAAATGTTGTCAAAATATGTAAATTTGAGCTAGATTAACGTGTGTGTTGTACTCATGTCATTTTGAGCTCTAAATCAAAGATAAAGATGATTTAGTGCAGACATGTCAAGTTGAATAGCTAAAATGATTATTCGAAACTGATCATTGGTGCTCTTCGAGTAAATGTTTATAAATGAAGCAAAGTGCATGCAGTTTGGGATGGATTAGATTACTTGTAGGCTTTATCATAGCTATTTTAGTCTTAAATTTACTCACAATATAGAAAACTGAGCTAGCTTGAACTCATGTCATTTTGATCTCTAAATCAAAACTTAAAGACTATTTAGTATGGACATGTCATGTTGATCAGCTAGTTAAAATGACAATTTTAAATTTATAATTAGTGCTCCTTGAGTAAAGGCTCATAAATGAAGCATAATGCATGGCATCATTCAGTTTGGGATAGATTGGATTACTTGAAGGCTTTGTTGTAGCTCTTTCAGTCTCGAATGTTGTCACAATATAGAAAATTAAGCTAGCTTTAAGTTGGCTTAGATTCGTGTCATTCCGAACTCAATATCGAAAGTTACGGATGATTTAGTGTGGACATGTCAAGTTGATCGGCCAGTTAAAATGATCATTCTAAACTAATTATTGATGTTCCTTCAGTAAAGGCTTATAAATGAAGCATAATACATGACATCATGCAGTTTGGGATACATTGAATTACTTGGAGGCTTTGTAGTACCTCTTTTAGTCTCAAAGCTGTCACAATATGGAAACTTTATCTAGCTTAACGTAGGCATTGGACTCATGTCATTTTGAGCTCTAATCAAGGGTAGAGACTATTTAGTGCAAACATGTCAAATGGATCAGCTAGTTAAAATGATCATTCTAAACTGATCATTGGTGCTACTTGAGTAAACGCTTATAAATGAAGCCTATTGCACGGCATCACACAGTATGTGATAGATTGGATTACTTGGAGGCTTTGTTGTAACTATTTCGGTCTTATATGTTGTCACAATATAGAAAATTAAGCTAGCTTGAGGTGGGCGTTGGACTCATGTAATTTTGATCTCTAAATCAAATGGTAAAAACGATTTAGTGCAGACATGTAACTTGATCAGCTAGTTAAAATGATCATTCTAAATTTATCATCGGTACTCCTTGAGTAAAGGCTTATAAATGAAGCATAATGCATGGCATCACGCAGTTTGGGATACATTGGATTTCTTGAATGCTTTTTACTAACTCTTTCATTCTCAAATGTATTCAAAATATGGAAAATTGAGCTAGCTTAACGTCAGCCATTGGTTCATGTCATTTTGAACTCTAAATCAAATGTAACAAACAATTTAGTACGGACATGTCAAGTTGATCGGCTAGTTAAAATGATCATTCAAAACTGATCATCAGTGCTCTTTGAGTAATGGCAATAAATGAAGCATAATGAATGTCATCACACAGTTTTGGATAAATTGGATTATTTGGAGGCTTGTCACAATATAGAAAATTTAGCTAGATTAACTTTGGCATCAGATTCATATCATTTTGAACTGTAAAAAAAAGTTACAGATGATTTAGTACATACATGTCAAGTTCATTGGCCAGTTAAAATGATCATTCTAAACTGATCACTGGTGCTCCTTAAGTAAAGGCTTATAAATGAGTCATAACGCATGGCATCATGCTGATTGGTTCACAGGATTACTTAGAGTATTTGTCGTAGCTGTTTCAGGCTCAAATGTTGTCAATTTTTGGAAATTTGAGCTAGCTTAACGTGGGCGTTTAACTTATGTTATTTTGAGCTTTAAATCAAAAGTTAAAGATGATTTAGTGTAGACATGTCATGTATATCAGCTAGTTAAAATAATCATTCTAAACTGTCACAATATAGTGCCAAGGATTTAGTCCAGACATGTCAAGTTTATCAGCCAGTTAAAATGATAGTTCAAAACTGATCATTGGTGGTCCTTGAGTAAAGGCTTATAAATGAAGCATAATACATAGCATCACGTAGTTTGGGATAGATTGAATTACTTGGAGGCTTTTTCATAGCTATTTATGCGTTAAATTTCGTTACAATATAGAAAATTGAGTTAGCTAAACATGGGCGTTGGATTCGAGTCATTATGAACTATCAATCAAAACTGACGGACAATTTATTGCGGACATGTCAAGTTGATCGGCCAGTTAAAATGATCATTGTAAACTAATCGTTGTTGCTCGTTGAGTACATGCTTATAAATGAATCATAATGCATGGCATCACGCAGTTTGGGATACATTGGATTACTTGGAGGATTTTTTGTAGCTCTTTTAGTCTCAAAGTTGTCACAATATGGAAAATTGATCTACTTTAACGTGGGCATTGGACTCATGTCATTTTGAGCTCCAAATCAAAGCTAAAGACGATTTAGTGCAGACATGTCAAGTTGATCAGCTAGTTAAAATTATCATTCTACACTCATCAGTGAGGCTTAGAAATGAAACGTATTGCATGACATCACACAATAAGGGGGATATTGGACTACTTGGCGGCATTGTTGTAGTTATTTCGGTCTTTAATTTTGTCACAATATAGAAAATTGAGCTAGCTTGACGGGACGTTGGACTCATGGGATTTTGATCTCTAAATCAAAAGGTAAAGACAATTTAGTGCAGACATGTAAGTTGATCACCTAATTAAAATGATCATTCTAAACTGTTTATCGGTGCTCCTTGAGTAAAAATTTATAAATGAAGCATAATACATTGCATGACACAGTTCAGGATATATTATATTACTTGGAGGAGTGGTCGTAGCTGTTTTGGTTTTAGATTTTGTGACAGTATAGAAAATTGATCTAGCTTAACGTGGGCATTGGATTCATGTCATTTGAACATTAAATTAAAAATAACGGACGATTTAGTGCGGACATGTCAAGTTGATCGGCCAGTTAGAATGATCATTCTAAACTCATCATTGATGCTCCTTGAGTAAAGGCTTATAAATGAATCACAATGCATGGCATCACTCAGTTTGGAATACATTGGATTACTTGGTGGATTTCTAGTAGCTCTTTTAGTCTCAAAGTTGTCACATATATTGAAAATTGATCTACCTTAACGTGGGCATTGGACTCATGTCATTTTGAGCTCTAAATGAAAGGTAAAGACTATTTAGTGCGAATATGTCAAGTTGACCAGCTAGGTAAAATGATCATTCTAAACTTATCATTGGTGCTCCTTTAGTAAAGGCTTATAAATAAAGCATAATGCACGGCATCACACAATATTGGATAGATTTGATAACTTGGAGGCTTTGTTGTAGCTATTTCCGTCTTAAATTTTGTCACAATATAGAAAATTGAGCTATCTTGATGTGGGCGTTGGACTCATATCAATCCGATCTCTAAATCAAAAGTTAAAGACGATTCAGTGTGGACATGTAAGTTGATTAGCTAGTTAAAATGATCATTCTAAACTGATCATTTGTGCTCCTTGAGTGAAGGCTTATAAATGAAGCATAATGCATGGTATCACACAGTTTGGGATAGATTGGCCTACTTGGAGGAGTAGTCATAGCTGTTTCGATCTTTAATTTTTTGACAATATATAAAATTGAGCTACATTAACGTGGGCATTGGATTCATGTCATTTTGAAATCTAAATCAGAAGTAACACACGATTTAGTACAGACATGTCCAGTTAAATCCGCCAGTTAAAACGATTATTGTAAACTGATCATGGTGCTCATTGAGTTATGGCAAAAAATGAAGCATAATGAATGGCATCACGCAGTTTTGAATACATTGAAATACTTGGACGTTGTTTCGTAGCTATTTCATTCTCAAATGTTGTCAAAATATGGAAACGTCAACTTAACGTGGGCGTTGTACTCATGTCATTTTGAGCTTTATATCAAAAGTTAAAGACGATTTAGTGCGGACATGTCAAGTTGATCAGCTAGTTACAATAATCATACTAAACTGATCATTGGTGCTCCTCGAGTAATGGTTTATAAATAAAGCATAATGAATAGCATCACGCAGTTTATGATAGATTGGACTATTTGGAGGCTTTGTCATAGCTATTTCAGAATTAAATTGAAAGTTGAAAGTTGAGCTAGCTTAACATGGGCGTTGGATTTGTCTCATTTTGAACTCTAAATCAAATGCTACGGACCATTTAGTGTGGACATGTCAAGTTGATCGGCCAGTTAAAATGATCATTCTAAACTGATATTTGGTGCTCCTTGAGTAAAGGCTTATAAATGAAGCATAATGAATGGCATTAGGCAATTTGGGATAGATTGCATTATTTGGAAGCTTTGTCGTAGCTATTTCGGTATAAAAATTTGTCAAATATAGAAAATCGAGATAGATAAATGTGGGTGTTGGATTCGTGTCATTTTGAACTCTAAATAAAAAGCTATGGACGATTTAAAGCGGAAATGTCAAGCTCATCGGCCAGTTAAAATGATCATTCTAAACTCATCATCAGGGCTATTTGAGTAATGGCAATAAATGAAGCATAATGAATGGCATCACGCAGTTTGGGATACATTGGATTACTTGGAGGCTTTGTCGTAGTTCTTTCAGTCTCAAATATTGTCACAATATGAAAAATTGGGCTAGCTTGACGTGGCCGTTTAATTCATGTTATTTTGAGCTTTAAATCAATTTAGTGTAGACACGTCATGTTGATCAGCTAGTTAAAATGATCATTCAAAACTGATAATTGGTGCTCCTTGAGTAAAAGCCTATTAAGGAAGCATAATGCATGGCATACGAGCTTTGGGATACATTGGGTTACCTGGAGGCTTTTTCATAGCTCTTTTGGTCTTAAATTTTTGTCACAATATAGAAAATTGATCTACCTTAACATGGGTGTTGGATTCGTGTCTTTCGGAACCCTAAATCAACAGTTACAGGCGACTTAGTATTAACATAGGAAAATCAAATAAGACCTATCTTGACCTACAAGGCAAGTGTGAGCACGAAAATTTAGTTTGAATAACAAGGGAAATGAAAAAGGATGGGTTATTATTAACCACATGGTTGAAATGGTTAAATAGCTACCTTGGGAGAAGAATCAAGGTGGAAAAGTCATGCCCATGCTGCACACAGTCTTGGCAACCACACCAAACAGTCATGCCCATGCTGCACACAGTCTTGGCAACCACACCAAACAGTCATGCCCATGCTGTCTCCTCTCTTCTCATTGGTTGTTGACAGGCTCCTCCTCTATTCAAACTCATCCACAAGTTTGAATTCGTTTTCTTTTGTGTTCACATTGTAAATCCTCTATAAAAGGGCTGTAAAGACTCAATGTATAAAATACTCTTAGGAGATTCTTCTCCATAAGTCTAAGTCATTTCTCATTTTCTCATACTTCTCTTTGAGTTTTCAGATTCAATTCTTCACATTTCTCCTCTATAATCTCAATATTCTTACATGGTATCAGAGCATAAGATCATTCTCTTATCTTTTCTACTCAAATCTCTCAGTTTCTAATCTAAAATTCTGTCAAAATCTCTCAGTCTTTAGACTAAAAACTCACGGTTTCATTCAACCATAAAAGCTGCTTCCTTTGAGCTCTTCAAAGCCTAACAATGGAGGATACAGTTCAAATTAGTTCCAGCCTGAAACCTACGGTGATAGCAGTAGTTCTCAAAGGCTTGAACTACACATTATGGTCAAGAACCATCAAGACAGCCATTTGTGGCAAAGGACTTTGGAATCACATCTTGGAGGATAATACTCCATCTATAGATGATCCAAAGGAGAAGAAGGATGAGGCAACAAGAAAAGAAGAAGCTAGGTGGTTCCAAGAAGATCAATCAGTCCTTGGATTCCTCCAAAATTCATTGGACCCATCCATTCTTGAAGCTTATTCACATTGTGAAACTGCCAAGTCTCTTTGGGACACTCTCAAGAGGGTGTATGGGGATGTTTCAAACCTCAGCCGTGTGTATGAGGTTAAGAAGGCTCTCAATGATCTACACCAAGAGGATATGGAGTTCACAAAATTCCTGGGCAAGTTCCAGTCAACATGGTCCGAGCTTGACATGTTGAGACCAAGTTCTATGGATCCAAAGGTGCTTAATGAAAGGAAGGAACAAGACAAGATATTTGGGCTCCTTCTCAACCTAAATCCAGCCTTTAAGGATGTGATTAAGTCCATCCTGAGAGAGCCAAAACTCCCTGATTTCAAAGAGGTGTGCTCACGGATTCAAAAGGAGCAAGGCAACATTGGTTTGTTTGGTGGTAAAGGAGAACTAGTCATGGCCAACAAAAGCGTGTTTAAGCAAGAAGATAGGAAGAGTGTGATGTGTGAGCATTGTAAGAGGAATGGCCACATCAAGGACAAGTGCTGGATACTTCATCCTCATCTCAAGCCAAACCGGTTCAAGGATTCAAAGGCTAACATCTCTCAAATGGTTGCGACTGAACCGGCAAGTTCATCCAACCAAGGAGGGGAGCTAGCTATGAATGTATCCATGGAGTATGTTAAGAAGAGTGACTTGGAGGATCTCATCAAGGCCTATGCCTCAAAACTCTCCGGTATCACACTCTACTCCCATAAATCGCTTGATAAACCAGATCATAAGTTGGTAGTGGATTCAGGTGCTTCTCACCATATGATTAGCAATGCTAGGTTGCTAAAGAACATTGAACCATGTCTAGGACAAGTAACTATAGCTGATGGTAAGGGTATTCCAATTGAAGGAACCGGAAAATTAAGACTATTTGACAAAGAAACTAATGCATTCTTTGTACCTAAATTTAAGTCTAATCTAGTTTCTGTCAAAAGGCTACTAAAGACCTCAATTGCAATGTTACATTTGGGCCTAACAATGTTTACTTTCAGGATATTAAGAGTGGTAAGATACTTGGAGGTGGTGTAACTCAAGATGAGCTCTATGTTCTTGAAGACCCTCCAAGCAATTTGGATTCCTTAGCTTTCAAATCCTGTGTTTTGCTAATAAAGATGTCTTATGGCATGCTAGATTAGGACATCCTCATGCTCGTGCTTTAAGCTTAATAATTCCTAATGTCGCTTATGATCACTCAGTTTGTGAGGCTTGTATCCTTGGCAAACATTGTCGTGTTGTTTTCCCTAAATCGTCTACAATTTATGAGCATTGCTTTGATTTAGTACATTCCGATGTTTGGACCTCACCTTACATGTCTAGAGATAGGAATAAATACTTTGTGACCTTTATAGATGAGAAATCGAAATATACATGGGTTACATTACTTCCATCTAAAGATAGGGTTTATGAGGCATTTATAAACTTTCATAATTATGTTACTAATCAATTCAATGCCAAGATCAAAGTGTTAAGATCAGATAATGGAGGGGAATACACAAGTCAAAGATTCAAAGCTCATCTAAACAAACATGGAATACTACATCAAACTAGCTGTCCACACACACCACAACAAAATGGAGTTGCTGAAAGGAAGAACCGACACTTAATGGAAGTAGCAAGATCCATGATGTTTCATACCAATGTTCCTAAAAGTTTTTGGGAGATGCAGTCTTGGTTGCTTGCTACCTCATCAATCGGATTCCAACCAAAGTCTTGCAAGATATATCCCCATTTGAGGTACTCAATAAAACTAAACCTTCCATTGATCATTTACGTGTATTTGGGTGTGTGTGCTTTGTGTATGTTCCAGGTGATCTAAGAAACAAGTTGGAGGCAAAGAGCATCAAGTGTATGTTCCTTGGATATTCAACAACACAAAAGGGTTATAAGTGCTATGATCCGAGCAACAACAGGACATATGTGTCTAGAGATGTCAAGTTCATAGAAGAACAAAGCTATTATGATCAAAAAGATTGGGAAGGATTGAAGGATCTCTCAAGGTCACCTTCTGATTTGGCTACGAGGTTTCTCTTGAATCATTTGGGAAATGATCTGCCAAAGGATTCAAGACACGAAGAAACAAGAACCTTAAGTAGTTCACAAGATACCCAAGAGAATGAACAAGGGTGGTAACTCAAGAACCAACTCCAATCCAAGAAGAAGCTATGGCCCAAAATCAAGAACAAGACGACTTGGAAGTGGGTATAGAGGAACCTATTCACCAAATGGAAAGGGAAACGGTTGTAGAGGAGGCTGCACCACCTGTTCAGCATTTAAGGAGGAGTACTAGACTTAGGAACACTAGGGTATTCTACAACAACCAGGCCGTGGCTCATCCCATACAAGCTGTTTGTTCCCTTGACCTCTTGCCATCTAGTCATCAAGGATTCCTTGGAAAGATTGAACAAAGTCAGATTCCAAGGACTTATGAAGAAGCTGAGAGCAAGAAAGAATGGTTAGATGCAGTAAGAGATGAGAAGGGAGCTATGGAAAGGAATCATACATGGGATATACAAGAACTTCCCAAAGGCAAGAAGGCTGTGAGTTCCAAGTGGGTATTCACTATCAAGTATAAGAGCAATGGGGACATAGAAAGGTACAAGGCACGTCTGGTTGCTAGAGGTTTCACTCAGACATATGGAGAGGACTATACTGATACATTTGAACCGGTGGCTAAGCTACACACTGTAAGGGTTGTTCTGTCACTAGCTACGAATCTGACTTGGGGCTTATGGCAAATGGATGTTAAGAACGCATTCCTACAAGGAGAACTTGAAGAGGAAGTGTATATGACTCCACCACCAGGCCTTGAAGATTTTTGCAAAGAGGGACAGGTTCTAAGACTTAGGAAGGCAATATATGGGTTGCAGCAGTCACCAAGGGCCTGGTATCACAAATTAAGCTCCACACTTACTGATAATGGGTTTAGGAAATCCCATTCAGATCATACTTTGTTCACTCGTCAAAACTCCAAAGGAATCATGGCGGTCTTGGTTTATGTGGATGACCTTATCATCACAGGAGATGATAAGGAAGGAATTCAATCCACAAAGGCCTTCTTAAACAGATCATTTGACATCAAGGATCTTGGAGAGTTGAAGTACTTCTTGGGTATTGAAGTGTGTCGGTCTCAAGAAGGGCTCTTTCTATCCCAAAGAAAGTATGCTCTTGATCTGTTGACAGACACGGGAAAGCTTGGGGCTAAACCGGCCAAAACTCCTCTTGAAGATGGCTACAAGGTCAACGGAAAGGGGAGAAAGCTGATGAGTTATTTAAGGATGTTTCTCAGTATAGGAGACTAGTTGGGAAGCTGATCTACCTCACCCTCACACGACCAGACTTGTGTTTTTGCTGTGAATCAAGTAAGTCAACATATGCAAAAGCCTACTGTATATAATTGGAGCATGGTAGAAAGGATCCTTAGATACATCAAAGGATCTCCTGGTCAAGGTATATGGATGGGCAAGAATGGGAACACTAAGATTGTCGGGTATTGTGATGCGGATTGGGCTGGTGATAGGGTGGATAGGAAATCAACCACTGGGTATTGCACCTTCGTTGGTGGGAACTTACTCACTTGGAAGACTAAGAAGCAGAAGGTGGTATCATGTTCTAGTGCTGAAGCAGAATATAGGGCTATGAGGAAGCTGACAAATGAAGTAACTTGGCTCAAAGCACTCTTGAAAGATTTCGGTATTGCACAACCAGGGCCAATTACCTTCCATTCTGATAATCAGGCAGCCATTCACATAGCTTCAAACTCAGTGTTTCACGAGAGGACCAAGCACATAGAGATCGACTGCCATAAGGTTAGGGAGAAAGTTCAAGATGGAACCATTATGCCATGTTATACAAGGAGTGAAGACCAACTAGCTGACATCTTCACAAAGGCAGCAAGTCTCAAAGTTTGCAAGAACATCTTTAGCAAACTTGGGCTTGTTGATTTATCACACCCATGATCAAAGGTCTCCTAATCCAAGAGCAACACACTTTTTTCCCTTATTAAGGTTTTGTCCCAAGTGGTTTTCCTTAATAAGGTTTTTAATGAGGTGTTGCCTTGGGTTCCCAAGCTTAAGACTTTAGGGTGATTCCAAAGTCTTTAGCTTGAGGGGAGTATTGACATAGGAAAATCAAATAAGACCTATCTTTGTTAATGCTTGTGTGTTCCCAAGCTTAAGACTTTAGGGTGATTCCAAAGTCTTTAGCTTGAGGGGGAGTATTGACATAGGAAAATCAAATAAGATCTATCTTGACCTACAAGGCAAGTGTGAGCACGAAAATTCAGTTTGAATAACAAGGGAAATGAAAAGGATGGGTTATTATTAACCACATGGTTGAAATGGTTAAATAGCTACCTTGGGAGAAGAATCAAGGTGGAAAAGTCATGCCCATGCTGCACACAGTCTTGGCAACCACACCAAACAGTCATGCCCATGCTGCACACAGTCTTGGCAACCACACCAAACAGTCATGCCCATGCTGTCTCCTCTCTTCTCATTGGTTGTTGACAGGCTCCTCCTCTATTCAAACTCATCCACAAGTTTGAATTCGTTTTCTTTTGTGTTCACATTGTAAATCCTCTATAAAAGGGCTGTAAAGACTCAATGTATAAAATACTCTTAGGAGATTCTTCTCCATAAGTCTAAGTCATTTCTCATTTTCTCATACTTCTCTTTGAGTTTTCAGATTCAATTCTTCACATTTCTCCTCTATAATCTCAATATTCTTACACTTAGTTCGGTCATGTCAAGTTGATCGGCCAGTTAAAATGATTATTCTAAACTGATCGTTGGTGCTCCTTGAGTAAACCCTTATAAATGTTGCATAACGCATGGCATAACGTAGTTTGGAATACATTGGACTACTTGGAGGCTTTGTCGTAGCATTTTTGGTCACAAATTTTTTCACATTATAGAAAATTGAGCTAGCTTAACGTGGGTGTTGGATTCGTGTAATTCTGATCTTTAATCAAGAGATATGGACAATTTAGTGCGGTTATGTCAAGTTGATTGTCCAGTTAAAATAATCATTCTAAACTGATCATTGGTGCTGCTTGAGTAAAGGCTTATAAATGAAGCATAATGCATGGCATCACACAATTTGGGATACATTGGATTTCTTGGAGGCTTTGTAGTAGCTCTTTTAGTCTAAAATGTTGACACAATATGGAGAATTGAGCTAGCTTAACGTGGGTGTTGGACTCATGTCATTTTTAGCTGTAAATCAAAAGTTAAAAGCGCTTTAGTACAATCATGTCAAGTTGATCAGCTAGTTAAATTAATAAAAAGTTACGGAGGATTTAGTGAGGACATGTCAAGTTGATCGGCGAGTTAAAATGATCATTCGGAACTGATCATTGGTGCTCCTTTAGTAAAGGCTTATAAATGAAGTATAATGCAAGGCATCACGCAGTTTGGGATACATTGGATTACTTGGAGTCTTTGTCATAGCTCTTTTAGTATCAAATGTTGTCACAGTATAGAAAACTAAGCTAGCATAATGTGGGCGTTGGATTCGTGTCATTTTGAACTCTAAATCAATAGTGACAAACAATTTATTGCAGACATGTTAAGTTGATGGGCTAGTTAAAAAGATGATTCTAAACTGATCATTGGTGCTCCTTGAGTAAAGGCTTGTAAATGAAGCATTACGCATGGCATCACATAGTTTGGGATCAATTGGATTACTTGGAGGCTTTGTAGTAGTTTTTGAGCCTCAAATGTTGTCGTAATATGGAAAATTGAGCTAGATTAATGTGGACGTTTGACTAATGTCATTTTGAGCTCTAAATCAAAAGTTAAATACGACTTAGTGCGAACATGTAATGTTGATCAGCTAGTTAAAATGATCATTCTAATATGATAATTGGTGCACCTTGATTAAAGGCTTGTATAATGCATGGCACCACGCAGTTTGGGATATAATGGATTATGTAGAGGCTTCGTCCGAGCTATTTCGAATTCAAAATTTGTCACAATATTGAAAATGGAGCTAGCTTAACATGGACGTTGGATTTGTGTCATTTTAAACTCTAAATCAAAAGTTCCAGACAATGTAGTGCGGACATGTCAAGCGACCAGCCAGCTAAAATGAGCATTCTAAACTGATCATTTGGTGCTCCTTGAGTAAATGCTTATAAATGAAACATAATGCATGACTTCACACAATTTGGGATATATTGGATTAGTTGGAGGCTTTTTCGTAGCTCTTTCAGTCTCAAATGTTGTCACAATATGGAAAATAAAGCTAGCTTAACATGGGCGTTGGATTTGTATCATTCTGAACTCTAAATCACAAGTGACGGACAATTTAGTGCAGACATTTCAAGCTGATCGGCCAGTTAAAATGATCATTCTAAACTGATCATTGGTGCTCCTTGAGTAAAAGCTTGTAAATGAAGCATAACACATAGCATCACACACTTTTTGATTAATTGGATTACTTTGAGGCTTTGTCGGAACACTTTCAGTCTCAAATGTTGTCATTATATAGAAAACTAAGCTAGCTTAGCATGGACATTGGATTCGTGTCATTCTAAACTCTAAATCAAAATTTATGAATGATATGGTGAGGACAGGTCAAGTTGATTCGCCAGTTAAAATGATTATTCTAAAGTGATCACTTGAGTAAAGTCTTATAAATGAAGAGTAACACATGGCATCATGCAGTTTTGGACACATTCGATTACTCGAAGGCATTGTAGTAGCTCTTTCAGTCTCAAATGTTGTCACAATATGGAAAATTGAGCTAGCGTAATGTGGGAGTTGGACTTATGGCATTTTGAGCTCTAAATCAAAGGTTAAAAGATGATTTAGTGTGGACATGTCAAGTTTATTAGCTAGTTAATGTGATAATTGTAAAGTAATCATTGGTGCTCCTTCCATAAATGATTATAAATGAAGAATATTGCATAGCATTATGCAGTTTGGGAATTGGATTACTTGAAGGCTTTTTCATATCGCTTATAGTCTCAAATGTTGTCACAATATAGAAAATTGAGCTAGTTTAAGGTGGGCATAGGATTCCTATCATTCCAAACTCTAAATCACAAGTTATAGACGATTAAGTGCAGACATGTCAAGTTGTTCGGCTAGTTAAAATGATCATTTCAAACTGATCACTGGTGCTATTTGAGTAAAGTCTTATAATTGAAGAGTAACACATGGCATCACGGAGTTTGGGATACATTGGATTACATGGAGGCTTTGTAGTGGCTATTTTAGTCTCAAATATTCTCACAATATGGAAATTTGAGCTAGCTAATGTGGGCGTTGGACTCATTTCATTTTGAGCTCTAAATAAAAAGTTGAAGACAATTTAGTGTGGACATGTCAAGTGGTTAGCTAGTTAAAATGTTCATTCTGTACTGATCATTGGTGCTCCTTGATTAAAGGCTTATAAATGGAGCATAATCCATGGCATCACAAAGTTTGGGATACATTGGATTACTTGGAGTCTTTTTCATAGCTCTTTCAGTCTCAAATATTGTCACAATATTGAAAATTGAGCTAGATTAGTGTGGGTATTGCATTCATGGCATTTTGAGCTCTAAATCAAAGGTTAAAAAACGATTTTGTGCGGACATGTTAAGTTTATTAGCTAGTTGATATTATAATTCTAAATTAATCATTGGTGCTGCTTGAGTAAAGGATTATAAATGAAGAATATTGCATAGCATCATGCACTTTGGGATACATTGGATTACTTGAAGGCTTTTGAATATCTCTTTCAGTCTTAGTTGTTGTCAGATTATAGAAAATTGAGGTAGTTTAAGGTGGGCATAGAATTCCTGTCATTCCAAACTCTAAATCACAAGTTATAGAAAGTTTAGTGCAGACATGTTAAGTTGATCGGCCAGTTGAAATGATCATTCGAAGCTGATCACTAGTTCTACTTGAGTAAAGGCTGATAAATGACGAGTAACGCATGGCATAACGGAGTTTGGGAAACATTGGATTACTTGGAGGCTTTGTAATAGCTCTTTTAGTCTCAAATGTTCTCACAATATGGAAATTTGAGCTAGGGTAACGTGGTCATTGGACTCATTTCATTTTGAGTTCTAAATCAAAAGTTAACGACGATTTAGTTCATAAATGTCAAGTTGATTAGCTAGTTAAAATGTTCATCCTAAACTGGTCATTGGTGCTCCTTAGTTAAAGGCTTATAAATAGAGCATAATCCTTGGCATCACGAAGTTTTAGATACATTGGATTACTTGGAGTCTTTTACAGAGTTCTATCATTTTCAAATATTGTCACAATATTGAAAATTGAGCTATATTAATGTGGGCATTGATTCATGACATTTTGAGCTCTAAATCAAATGCAAAGATGATTTAGTGTAGACATGTCAAGTCGATCGGCGAGTTAAAATGATCATTTTAAACTGATCGTTGGTGTTCCTTTTGTAAAGGCTTATAAATGAAGAGTAACGCATGACATCATGGGGTTTGGGATACATTTGATTACGTGGAGGCTTTGTAGTAGCTCTTTCAGTCTGAAATGTTGTCACAAAATGAAAAACTGAGCTAGCGTAACGTGGGCATTTGACTCATGTTTTTAGCTCTAAATCAAAAGTTAAAGACGATTTAGTGCGATTTAGTGTGGAGATGTCAAGTTGATCGGCTAGTTAAAATGATCATTCTAAACTGATGATTGGTGCTCCTTGAGTATAGGCTTAGAAATGAAAAGTAATGCATGGCATCACACAGTTTGGGATATGTTGGATTACTTGGAGGCTTTGTAGTAGCTCTTTTAGTGTCAAATGGTGTCAAAATATGGAAAATTGAGCTAGCGTAATGTGGGCATTGGACTCTTGTCATTTTGAGCTCTAAATCAAAAGTTAAAATAAGATTTAGTGCAAACATGTCAAGTTTATCAGCTACTTAATATGATAATTGTAAACTAATCATTGGTGCTACTTGAGTAAAGACTTATAAGTGAAGAATAATGCATGGCATCACGTATCGCTTTCACTCTTAGTTGTCGTCTTTATAGCAAATTGAGCTAGTTTACGGTGGGCGTTTGATTTGTGTCATTCAGAACTCTAAATCACAAGTTACGGACGATTGAGTGCGGACATGTCAAGTTGTTCGGCCAGTTAAAATGATCATTCTAAACTGATCACTGGTGATCCTTGAGTAAAGGATTATAAAGGAAGAGTAACGCATGGCATCACGTATTTTGGAATACATTAGATTACTTGCATGCTTTGTAGTAGCTCTTTCAGTCTCACATGTTGTCACAATATGGAAAATTGAGCTAGTGTAACGTGGGCGCTGGAATGATGTCATTTTGAGCTCTAAATCAAAAGTTAGAGACAATTTAGTTTGGACATGTCAAGTTGATTAGCCAGTTAAAATGATCATTCTAAGCTAATCAGTTGTGCTCCTTGAGTAAAGGCTTATAAATGAAGAATAATGCATAGCATCATGAAGTTTGGGATACATTGGATTACTTGGAGGCCTTTTCGTATCACTTTCAGTCTCAAATGTTGTCACAATATAGCAAATTGAGCTAGCTTAAGGTGGGCGCTGGATTCGTATCATTCTGAACTCTAAATCACAAGTTATAGACGATTGAGTGCGGACATGTCAAGTTGATCGGCCAGTTAAAATGATCACTGGTTCTCCTTGAGTAAAGGCTTATAAATGAAGAGTAACGCATGGTATCCCGCAGTTTGGGATACACTGGAGTACTTGAAGGCTTTATAGTAGCTCTTTGAGTATCAAATATTGTCAAAATATGGAAAATTGAGCTAGCGTAACGTGGGCGTTGGACTCATGTCATTTTGAGCACTGTATCAAAAGTTAAAAGACGGGTTAGTGCGGACCTAGTTTATCAGCTAGTTAATATGATAATTCTAAACTAATCATTGGTGCTCCTTGAGTAAAGGGTTATAAACGAAGAATAATATATGGCATCACGTAGTTTGGGATACATTTGATTACTTGGAGGCTTTGTCATAACTCTTTCAGCCTCAACTATAGTTAGAATATAGAAAATTGAGCTAGCTTAACGTGGGTGTTGGATTCGTGTTATTCTGAACTCTAAATCAAAAGTAACAGACAATTTAATGCAAAAATGTCAAGTGTATCGGCAAGTTAAAATGATCATTCGAAACTGATCATTGGTGCTCCTTAAGTAAAGGCTTATAAATGAAGAATAATTCATGGCATCACGCAGTTTGGGATACATTGGATTACTTGGGGGCTTTGTAGTAGGTCTTTCAGTCTCAAATGTTGTCACAATATGCAAAATTGAGCTAGCATAACGTGTGTGTTGGGCTTAAATCAAAAGTTAAAAGATGATTTATTGTGGACATGTTAAGATTATCAGCTAGTTAATATGATAATTCTAAACTAATTATTGGTGCTCCATGAATAAAGTGAAAGAATATTGAGATTAGAGAGGAGAAATGTGAAGAATTGAACCCAGAAACCCAAAGAAAAGCATGAGAAGATGAGAAATGTCTTAGACTTCTGGAGAATAATCTCCTAAGAGTTCATTCATATATTGAGTCTTTACAGCCTTTTTATAGAGGATTTATAATGTGAACACAAAACATAAACGAATTTAAACTTGTGGATGAGCTTGAATAGAGGAGGAGCTTGTTGACAACCAATGGGAAGAGAGGGGAGGAGCTGCAAAAGGAGTTATGGCCGTTTGGTGTGGTTACCCAGGCTGTGTGCAGCATGCACATGTCCTTGTCACTCTGATTCTTCTCCCAAGGCAGCTATATCACCATATTAACCATTTAAAATAATAACTTCCCTCCTTTTCTCCTTTTCCCTTGTTATTCAAACTGAAATTTCGTTTCCCTCCATGAATTAAATTGCTCACACTTGCCTTGTAGCACAAGATAGGTCTTATTTGATTTTCCTATGTCAATATAAAGACTTATAAATGAAAAATAATGCATGATATCACGTAGTTTTGGGATACATTGGATTACTTGGAGGGTTTTTCATAACTCTTTTAGTCTCAAATATTGTCACAATATAAAAAATTAAGCTAACTTAAGGTGGGCATTTGATTTGTGCCATTCTGAACACTAAATCAAAAGTTACGGTCGATTTTGTGCGGAAATGTCAAGTTGATCAGCTAGTTAAAATGATCATTCTAAACTAATCATTGGTGCTCCTTGAGTAAAGGCTTAGAAAAGAAACATAATGCATGGCATCACGCATATTGGGATAGAATGGATTACTTGAAAGCTTTGTCATAACTATTTTGGTCTTAAATTTTGTCACAATATAGAAAATGGAGCTAGCTTAAGATGGGTTTTGGATTCTTGTCATTTTGAACTGTAAATCATATGTTACGAACGATTTAGTGCGGACAAGTCAAGTTGATCGGCTAGTTAAAATGATCATTCTAAACTGATCATTGGTTCTCCTTGAGTAAAAGCTTATAAATGAAGCATAATACATGGTATCACGCACTTTGGGATAGATTGGATTACTTGGAGGCATTGTTGTAGCTCTTTCATTCTCAAATATTGTCATAATATAGAAAATTGAGCTAAATTAATGTGGGTGTCTGATTCGTGTTATTCTGAAATCTAAATAAAAAGTTACAATTTAGTATGGACATGTCAAGTTTATCAGCCAGTTAAAATAATCATTCTATACTGATCATTGGTGCTACTTGTGTAATGACTTATAAATGAAGCATAATACATGGCATCACGCAGTTTGGGATATATTGGATTACTTGGACACTTTTCGTAGCTCTTTTAGTCTAAAATGTTATCACAATAGGGAAAATGTGCTAACATATGTGGGCGTTGGACTCATGTCCTTTTGAGCTCCAAATCAAAAGTTAAAGATGATTTAGTGCGGACATGTAAAGTAGATCACCTAGTTAAATGATCATTCTAAACTGATCATTGGTGCTCCTCCAGTAAAAGCTTATAAGATAAGCATAATGCATGGTATCACGCAGATTGCGATAGATTAGATTACTTGGAGACTTTTTCGTAACTATTACGGTGATAAATTTTTTCACAACATAGAAAATCAAGGAAGCTTAACTTGGGCCTTGGATACGTGTCATTCTTGAACCCTAAATGATACAAGCCTTGATTCAAGGATGTATGCGCGTGGGCTGTTTGTAGAAGATTAGGTGAGAAACTCAACCTTAGGCTTCTGGATGGGGGTTTTCTGCTTGGTAAAAGATGGAAGGGTGAAGTGAACCACACGAGCCTTATTAATATGCTTTGACCTTCTAGTCGACACAAACAAATAAAAGGAAAGTTTACAAAAGTGCATAAAAGGAAAAGATACAAAAGTGCATAACCTAAAAAGGACCTATTCCTAAAATGTTCTTGACTTAAAAATGTAAAGCAACTAGATCCTACCCTGCAAAACATAAAGAGGCATATATTCGAATGTAAACTTACCTTAACTCACCTCACGGCCAAGAAATGGAAGGTGGCCGTCCTTGTGGCATGCACGCGCCTTGCTCCTAGTCTTCGACTTGGAGTAGGTTAAATATCTTTGGGCCCTCACCTCTCATGCCACTAAAGCCCAAGTCTCTGATGTTCCTTGTGTTGTTGAGAAGCCTTTGGACTCTACTTTGCTCCTCTGGCCCATTGTCCTTAGCTGATCTTCCTCTAGGAGCTTGTCCACCCATAAGCTGAATTTGTGGAAGAGTGCTGATCTTCTTATTGCTGGAGGTACCACTGGTGAGATACTTCCTCTAAGTGCATGTCCTGGAGCTGGTAGCTCATTTGGTCCGAGTCCTCTTGTGTAGAAGTGGAAGTGTGCGTGTACTCGGCTGGATGGCCTGTACCGGCTGGATTGTGCGCGGTACTGGCCGGAATGACTTCAGGACCGGCCAAGTTGATCCCGGA
>CM032165.1:26774096-26791299 GCA_018901935.1 Pugionium cornutum
TATAAAAGCTAACTCATAGAATAAATCTGGTAGCAATTCACCCTTTCATTCTTGCAGTACACAGTGGCAGAAAATGGGAGTCAAGATGCAACCGAAACTATGATGGCTATGTTCACCATGCTATAAACTCAACTCGCCTCCACTGGAGAGAGACTTCAGCGCGTGGAGCACCCGGTGAGGTTCTAGACAATAAGGAATGTGAGGGATGGCAATGACCAAGGCCACACAAAAATGTTTAACTGCCCTAGGCCACGACGAGTAGGAAGGTCCCCATCCAGATGAAGAAGAAGGCCACCAGCCTCACGGCTATAACCCTAGGCCGAGAGGACCTCCACCGCAACCAGAGGAGGAAGATGATGGCTACCAGCCATACGGCCACAACCCCTAGGCCAAAAGTACCTCCAAGGCATCAAGAAGATAGAGAGGACTATGCGCACAACCGGGCATCTCACCATGATGTTAACTAACTCCTCCAAGTTTTGCAGGAAAATTAGACCCCGAGGCCTATCAAGATTGAGAGGAAAGGATATATCATATTTTTAATCATTACAATGAGCCAGGGCCTAGGAGGATCTCTATGGCCGTAGCTCAGCTCACGGACAATACTCTCATATGGTGGGATTGTGAGGCCACTGACCAACGAAAGAAGGGACTAAGTCCGATAGACTCATGGATGGACATGAACGACCTCATGTGGCAAATCTTTGTCCCTCCTTATTTCCACAGAGATTTTGATGCGAGCCTCCCAAGGAATGCACTTCTGGATGTGGTTGAGATAGGATTTGCAACAGAATGAATCAAAATTCAATATGTTCAAAGGTTGTGGATTGAAGGGTCACACAGTAGCTGCGGAAAGACTACTGATTTACCTAAGATAGTAGCTTAGATATTACATACTAAGGCTACTAAATGTTGACTGAAGGATATTACACACTAACAATCAGATTAAGAAGAGAATCATTCTCAAACTTAAGAAAAGAAGCTGTTTTTATTTGAAAAGTTAAATGATCAAGTTTACAACTGAAAGCCCCTATTTATACCATAAGAGGACGTAAATAGGAGGAGCCTACAACATTAAAATGGTTGAATTTACAAAGGAAGACTTGACCAAAGATCTTGACAAAATACTTTGACTTCATTAACTCTTATTTTGTAGACACTTCCCCCCCCCCCCCTTGATGACGCCAATTTTGAACATTTTTAAGTGAACTCCTTTTGATTTTAAACAACAAATTCGGCTGGTTGTAATGTGATTCATTTGCCTCATTAAAAACCTTACCAAGAAAACCCAATGGGAGGAAACTTGGATAAGGGAAAAAGAGTACAAATGGATCACATACCCATTTGTATGCTTTCTTGAGCTTGTACTAAAATCAAAAGGCTTTAGGCACTTTTCCATTCAAGCTCAAGTGAATTTTTTGTGCATTCTCCTGGTTGAGCATGCTGCTGATTGCCTCGTTGAGTTTCTTACCCTTGGCTCGGGTTAATGGTCCAGCTGGTAGTGCAATAGCTTCTTCATGTTCCACTGGTTCATTCCTAGACATGGGCTTCTCCTTTTGTGTGCTTTCCATGCTCGTATTCATCCCCCTCCTCTTGAAAAGGATTTGACCTCAAATCTGGTTCATCTGCAATGAAAGGCACAAGATCAGAAACATTGAAGCTTGAACTCACATTATACTTACCTTGAAGATCAATTTGGTAGGCGTTGTTGTTGATCTTCTGAACTATCTTGAAAGGTCCATCTATTCTGGGCATAAGTTTGGATTTCCTTTCAGCTGGAAATCTTTCTTTTCTCAAGTGAACCCACACGAGGTCTCCCACCTCAAATACCATTTCACGTCTTCCTTTGTTGGCCTTTCTTGCATATTGTTGGGTTCTGGCCTCAATATTCTTCCTTGCATTCTCATGGATCTGTTTAACAATCTCAGCTTTTCTTTTTCCATCAATACTAGCTATTTCACTTAAAGGCAAAGGGGTTAGATCCAAAGGAGATAAAGGATTGAAACCATACACAATTTGAAAAGGAGAATACTTAGAAGCAGAATGTACAGAATGGTTATATGCAAATTCAGCATGTGGTAAACATTCTTCCCATGTTCTAAGATTTCGTTTGATTAATGCACACAATAAAGTAGACAAGGTTCTATTAACTACTTCAGTTTGACCATCCGTTTGTGGGTGACATGTTGTAGAGAATACCAACTTAGTTCCTAACTTAGACCAAAGAGTTTTCCAAAAGTAACTCAAGAACTTAGTGTCTCTATCAGAAACTATGGTCCTAGGCATTCCATGCAAGCGAACTACCTCTTTAAAGAACAGATTGGCTATATGCAATGCATCATCAGTCTTGTGACATGCTATAAAATGAGCCATCTTAGAGAATCTATCAACCACAACAAAGATAGAATCCTTTCCTGTCTTAGTTCTAGGCAAACCAACCACAAAGTCCATTGATATGTCAATCCATGGATGAGTAGGAATGGGTAAAGGAGTGTACAAACCGTGGGGTTGAACCTTAGACTTAGCCTTTTTACATGTGGCACACCTTGCACAGATTCTTTCTACGTCCCTCTTCATGTGTGGCCAATGGAAATGATCTTGCATTACTTTAAGAGTTTTGGCAACTCCAAAATGCCCCATCAGTCCTCCTCCATGAGCTTCCCTAACTAGCAAGTCTCGAATAGAACAGTTAGGCACACATAATCTATTATCATAAAATAGGAATCCTTCATGCCGATAGTATTTTCCTGAAGCAAACTTTTTGCTAGCAATGTATACATCTTTAAATTCAGGATCAGTTTCATATAGCTCTTTAAGTTGTTCAAAACCTAACAACTTAGCATCAAGAGTAGAGATTAAGGCATACCTCCGTGACAATGCATCTGCCACAACATTCTCTTTACCTTGTTTGTATTTAATGACATACGGAAATGTTTCTATGAACTCAACCCACCGTGCATGCCTTTTGTTCAGCTTCTGTTGGCCCTTTAAGTGCTTGAGTGACTCATGATCAGTGTGAATCACGAACTCCTTAGGCCACAAGTAGTGTTGCCAAGTTTGCAAAGCACGGACCAAGGCGTATAATTCCTTGTCGTAGGTTGGATAGTTGAGGGTGGCTCCTCCAAGCTTCTCACTGAAATAGGCTATAGGTTTCTTATCCTGCATCAAAACAGCTCCAATACCTATACCAGAAGCATCACATTCTATCTCAAAGGTTTTAAGAAAATCAGGTAAAGATAGAAGAGGTGCATGTGTAAGCTTTTCTTTCAAAGCTTGGAATGAGCTTTCTTGAGCTTGTCCCCATTTGAATCCTACGTCTTTCTTGATTACTTCAGTAAGTGGGGCAGCAATAGTGCTAAAATCCTTGACAAAGCATCTATAGAAGCCAGCTAGCCCATGGAAACTTCTCACTTCTCCTACTGTTTTTGGACTTGGCCATTCCTTAATAGCTTTGACCTTCTCCTCATCAACCTTAATACCATCTGCACTTATAACAAAGCCTAGGAACACAATGTTATCTGTACAAAAGTGCATTTCTTAAGATTGGCATATAGTTTTTCTTTTATAAGAACGCTTAGAACCAATGTCAAATGACTAGCATGCTCTTCTAGATTCTTGCTGTAGATTAAGATGTCATCAAAGTATACTACAACAAAGACTCCTATGAATGCTCTAAGAACATGATTCATCAACCTCATGAAAGTACTAGGTGCATTTGTTAACCCAAATGGCATGACTAACCATTCATATAATCCATGCTTAGTTTTAAATGCAGTTTTCCATTCATCCCCTTCCTTCATGCGTATTTGATGGTACCCACTCTTAAGATCTATCTTAGAAAAGATTCTGGAACCATGCAATTCATCAAGCATGTCATCTAACCTAGGGATTGGATGGCGATACTTTACCATAATGTTGTTGATTGCTCTACAATCAACACACATGCGCCAGCTGCCATCTTTCTTTGGCACAAGTAGAACTGGCACAGCACAAGGACTCATGCTCTCCCTGATGTAGCCCTTCTCCATTAGCTCATTAACTTATCTTTGCAGCTCCTTAGTCTCAACGGGATTGGTTCTATAAGCTGGTCTATTTGGTCTCCAGGTACAAAATCAATCTGATGCTCAATATCTCTGATGGATGATAGCCCCTTTGGGTCTTCTGGAATGACATCTTCATAATCCTGCAAAATAGAAGTCACTTCACTCGGTAATACCGGTGCAACATTAGTTAAGCTCATGAGAGCTTCCTTATAGATAAACAAAAGAACAGGTTGTTGTGAGAAGAGAGCCTTCTTAACTCCACCAGTTCTCACAAAGAAACTTGAGTGCTTCTTGTTCTTGTTCTCACAGCCTCTGTCACTTTTGGTGCTTATGGTTTCTTTTGAAGTTCCAGCTGTTTTCCTTTGCTCCAACACGAGCTGATCTTGGTACACCTCCTGTGGTGTCATAGGAACAAGTGTGATCTTCTTACCTTTGTGTTCAAACGAGTGTTGGTTGGTGTAACCATCATGAATGACCTTTCGATCAAATTGCCATGGTCTTCCAAGCAGAATGTGGCCAGCCTCCATTGGTAAAACATCACAAAGGATCTCATCTTGGTACTTTCCAATGGTTATAGGTACCTTGACTTGGCTGCTTACCTTCATTTCGCCACACTCATTAAGCCATTGCAGCTTATACGGCTTTGGGTGCTTGAACACTTCCAGACCTAACTTGTTTACCATAGTTTCACTAGCCACATTAGTGCAGCTGCCTCCATCAATAATGATGCTGCAAACCTTTCCTTGGACGTGGCATCTTGAGTGAAACAGGTTCTCTCTTTGCTCATGTTCTTTGGTTTTGTTTTGTACGCTTAGGGTTCTTCTTGTTACCAATAATTCTCCTGCCATAGGAGGTTCAAGATGCTCTTCTGAAGAATCAGAAAAGACTTCTTCTTCCTTGGATTCTATTTCACCATTATCCAACAGAATCATGATCTTCTTGTTGGTGCATTCATTCGCATAATGCCCTCTTCCTTGGCATTTGAAACACTTCACATCTCTTGTTCTAGTAGATGTAGTAGCTTCAGATTTGCCCTTGACATCTTGAGTGGTTGTTGAAGGTTTGGAATCAACTTTAGCAATCTGCTTTCCTTCCCTTTGGTAGCTAGGCTTATTGTTAGCTGCTCCATAGCTTGGCCTAGTATAACTTTTTCTTTTTAGCTGTTGTTCCACCAGTATAGCTTTGTGCAACATTTCCTCTAGCTCCACATAATGTTCCAGCTCCATTCTATCTTGAATGTCACGGTTAAGTCCTCCTAAAAATCTTGCCTAGTAGCTTCCCTATCCTCTGAAATCTCTGCCCTGATCATGAGGGTTTCCAACTCCTGGTAATAGTCCTCAACACTTCTGCTTCCTTGATTGAGTCTCCTTAGCTTTTGGTGAAGTTCACGGTGGTAATGGCTGGGCACAAACCTTTTCCTCATTATGGCTTTCATCTCAGCCCATGTTTCTACTGGATACTCACCATTACGTCTTCTGGAAGTCACCAATTGATCCCACCAGCTGAGTGCATACTCATAAAACTCAGTAGCAGCTACGGACCTTGTTGAGCTCGGAATAGTGTTGACAATCAAACACCAGCTCGATCTTCTTCTCCCATTCCAGGTAAGTGTCTGGATCATTTTTGCCATAGAATGATGGTATCTTAAGTTTAAGACCTCCTAAGGTGTCATTAGGCTGACCCCTTTCTTCTCTTACACGCCTAGGCCTCCTTTGGGTTCTCCTACTTCCTTCACTGCCATGGCTATAGTAGGATTCTGTTTCTTCATTTTGGCCACGTCTTAAGGGATTCCTAGTTCTCCTTGGGCCTCCTTCAGTGTTACTATTGTTCTGAACATCATCAAGCCGCAAATGAATGGCTTCCAGCTCTATTTGTAATGCTTTCTTCATTTCTGCTACTAGAGCCTCCATTAACAAGTTTGGTGCTTCTGAAGTTTATTTCCTCCTGACATAGCTACAAATGCACTTAACAAATATGTTAAAAATACCTGTTCTGAAAAAAAAAATTTGATGGAAGATGAAGAGTTGCGAGTGTGTTATTTTCTAATCTGAAAATGCAATGGGTTGGGGTCGATTTTGATGTGATAAACTGATGTAATATTGGATAATAACAACAATGCAATTATATGAATATGTTTTTTTCGATTAATCAACTGATGCAAATCAATACACACAAGCTGATGCAATCTAAGCAGATGGAAATGGAGAGATATAGAGATGAGGGATAGGGATAACCGATCAGAAGTGTGCTCTGATACCAAATGATGCGAACCTCCCAAGGAATGCACTTCTGGATGCGGTTGAGATAGGCTTTGCAACAGAATGAATCGAAATTCAATCTGTTCAAAGGTTGTGGATTGAAGGGTCACACAGTAGATGCGGAAAGACTACTGATTTACCTAAGATAGTAGCTTAGATATTACACACTAAGGCTACTAAATGTTGACTGAAGGATATTACACACCAACAATCAGATTAAGAAGAGAATCATTCTCAAACTTAAGAAAAGAAGCTGTTTTTATTTGAAAAGTTGAATGATCAAGTTTACAACTGAAAGCCCCTATTTATACTATAAGGAGACGTAAATAGGAGGAGCCTACAGCATTAAAAGGGTTGAATTTACAAGGAAAGACTTGACCAAAGACCTTGACCAAAGACCTTGACTTAATTAACTCTTATTTTAACTATGAATGTAGACACTTCCCCCCCCCCCCCTGATGACGCCAATTTTGAACATTTTTAAGTGAACTCCTTTTGATTTTAAACAACAAATTGGGCTGGTTGTAATGTGATTCATTTTCCTCATTAAAAAACTTACCAAGAAAACCCAATAGGAGAAAACTTGGATAAGGGAAAAAGAGTACAAATGGATCACATACCCATTTGTATGCTTACTTGAGCTTGTACTAAAATCAGAGGGCTTTTAGGCTCTTCTCTATTCAAGCTCAAGTGAATTTGTTGTGCATTCTCCTTGTTGAGCATGTTGCTGATTGCCTCTTTGAGTTTCTTGCCCTTGGCTCGGGTTAATGGTTCAGCTGGTAGTGTAAGAGCTTCTTCATGTTCCACTGGTTCATTCCTAGCCATGAGGTTCTCCTTTTGTGTGCTTTCTATGCTCGTATCATCTATGGCTGTAGCTCTGCTCACGGACAATACTCTCATGTGGTGGGATTGTGAGGCCTCTCACCAAAGAAAGAAGGGACTAAGTCCCGTAGACTCATTGGTGGAAATCAACGACCTCATGCGGCAAAGGTTTGTCCCTCTTTATTTCCACAGAGATTTGCAACGATGTTTTTTCAAACTCTTAAGCAGGGGAAAAGGTCAGTAGGGGAATACTATGAAGATTTCGGGAGGTTAAGGAACATGTTGTGGCTCAATGATGATGAGGAGGCATTGATGGTTCAATTCTTGTATGGCTTGCAAGAGAGGATCAGTCGGAAGGTAGAAAGACAAGCCTACAGCGACTTCAAGAATCTTTTTCACCTCTCTGTCAAGGCTGAACAGCACATCAAGCGCAAGGGCTAGGACCTACGCAACAGATCCAAGACACCCTGGACGTCAAGCAATGGCAGCATCAAGCCAATGGACAAAGGCAAAGGACTAATCCAAAACGATTAAAGAGCAAGGCCCCTAAACCAACTCGTGACCAACGAGCATAGTCAAGTAAGTCTTTCAACCCCCAAAGATCACGTGACATTGTTTCAAGTGTAGGGAGTGTGGCCACATTTCAAGGGAGTGCTCAAATCAACAAGTCTCATGTTGATCACGGAGGCTGGAGTGTACGAATCTCAGGATGAAAAAGAGATGGCGACATAGAGTATTCAGACGTAGGAGAGGTGTTGGTAACACAGTGAATCCTAAGTGCAATGGTCGACCCATTCGAAACCATTAAAAGAGAGAAAATATTCCATAGTCAGTGCACCATCAAGTGAAAGGTATGTAATCTTATAATAGATGATGGTTCATACCGGCTAAGGTGGCTATACGACAAGGTTGAGCTAAAAATCCATAAGCGTGTGATGGTATCATTCAGAGTTGGCCTTTACCAAGAACAAGTCATATGCGATGTGGTACAGATGCAAGTCGGCCACCTTCTCTTAGGAAAGCCATGACAGTGATCGGAAAACAAAACATGATGGCAAGACCAACTTGTACACGTTTGTACATAACAAAAGAAAGGTCAGCCTAGTCCCTCTTACTCCTACCCAGGTACATGAAGTCCAGTTACAAATGCGTAAGGAAAAGAGATTGATTAGTTAATCCAACTTTCTTATCCAACCAAGTCATGTCGGAAGAGCTTTGGCCTCTAAGGACTTGATGTTTCTAATGGTATTTAAGGAGGTTTTGAGTGCAGGAAAAAGACATAGAGATGTCTCCTGAAGTATCTGACCTACTTAAGAGGTTCAAGGATGTATTCCCTGAAGAATTACCAGCTGGCATGCCTCCATTACACGATATTGACCATCAAATTTATCTCGTGCCCAGATCAGCATTGCCCAACCTGCCAGCATACAGAATGAGTCCAGAGGAGTCCAAAGAGCTTGAAAGGTAAGTCAAGGAGCTCCTGGAGAAAGGATATGTTCAGGAGAGTCTCAGCCCATGTGTCATAGTGTTGTTGGTTCCAAAGAAAGATGAAACATGGCACATGTGCGTAGATCGTCAGCCCATCAACAGGTTGATGAGGAGAACATCTGAGCCATTCAGGAGTGCTTGACACCTGGCAACATCAGCCAAGTGAGGAGTTTTCACGGACTGGCCAGCTTCTACCTTCGGTTTGTGCCAAATTTCAGCAGTATCACCTCCCTCTTAACGGTGTTTATAAAGAAGAATATGGGGTTTAGCTGGGGAGAAGTCCAAGAGAAGACATTCCAAGCTTTGAAGGATAGCCTCACTTCATGCCCCGATGTTAATCTTGCCTGACTTCAACAAATTTTTTTGAAGTGGAGTGTGATGCTACATGCATTGGCATAGGCGTGGTCTTGACACAAGGAGGCCGCCAAGTTGCCTACTTTAGTGAGAAGCTAGGTGGGACCTCACTAAATTACCCCACCTACGACAAGGAGCTCTGTGCATTACTCCGTACATTAGAGATATGGCAACACTATCTATTGTCCAAAGAGTTCGTGATCCACACTGATCACGAGACCATCAAGCACCTCAAAGGGCAAACCAACCTCAAAATGAGGCATGCTAGATAGATGGAGTACATTGAGACCTTCCTGATACAAGCTTGGGATCGTGGCCATGGTCTGGCTCAAGGATCAAACTGGTTTTAGGCTATACTTTGGGCATGGTTTGTAATGAAGTGATCAATGTGACCTTGTGATAAATCATTACTCTAACTCTAGGATTACATATCTCAACTAGGTTTAGAGCTAACAGGAGAGCTTTAAATTGTGTGCAAAAAATCTTTGGAAGAAAATTCATATCTTTATTAATATGGGGCAAAAGTTATCCAACTACAATGCTGAAGGAGCCTTATTAATATTCTCACCAGCCTTGACCTTCTAGCGTCGACTCACAAAGAAAAAAGCAAAATATACAAAAGTGCACAATAGAAAATTACAGCAAATGGAAATAACCGAAAAGTAAACTACATAATGTTCTTGACTCAACAAAAAGGAAGAATACTAATTCCTATCTTGCAAAACAGAAAAAGCAATATATAGAAATGTAAAACTTACCTTCTTACCTTTCGGCCAACAAATAAAAAAGTGGCCGACTTTTTGGTAGGCATGCGCCTAGCCCCTAATCATGCAGTTGAAGTAAGTTAACATACTTTTGGGCCTTGACCTCCTTTGCCTTAAGAGCCCATGCTTCTGGAGAAAATTGGTGAAGTGTTAGGCCCTTGGCTTTCTTGTTGCACTCTTGGGTTGTGGTTGAGTTGCCATGGTCTTCTAAAAGTACTTCCACGAACAAGCTGAACTTGTGGTAGAGTGCTCGAGTTCTGCTTCTGGTCATTTCTCCTAGTGGCACCATGCCTTGAAGCTGGTCAGTTGGTCCGAGACTTCTAGGGTGTTGCTCGTGCTGGCTGTCTCGCCACTTGATCCGGCCATGTCGCCCAAGTTGCTGCTCAGGCCGACCATGTCGCCAATCGAGCTGGTCATGTTGGGTAGGTCTTCTGGTTGACCATCTTCTTGATCAGGTCTTTCTGGCCAGCCATTTGATCTTGTGCCCACATCATCCCCTCTTCAGTAGGTTTTGTCTTCAAAACTGTATCATCTGCAAGGAAGGGAGCTAAATCAGTTACATTAAAGGTGTTAGACACATTAAACTCACCTGGGAGCTCGAGCTGGTAGGCATTGTTGTTGATTCTTTTTAGGATCCTGAATGGTCAGTATCTTCTGTGGGCTAGCTTGGAACTCCTTAAGTGGGGGAACCTCTCCTGCCTTAGGTGTAGCCATACCCAATCGTCTGGTTGGAAAATCATCTCCATTCGCCCCTTGTTGGCATGAGTCACGTAATGCATGGTCCTCTTTTCTAGCTTCTCCATGACCTTCTTGATACAAGCCTTGATTCAAGGATGTATGCGCGTGGGCTGTTTGTAGAAGATTAGGTGAGAAACTCAACCTTAGGCTTCTGGATGGGGGTTTTCTGGTTGGTAAAAGATGGAAGGGTGAAGTGAACCACACGAGGGGTGATGAACCTCGTGATAAATCACAAACTTAGAGCTAGGAGGGCTGGTCTCAACTAGGTTCTAAGCGCACAAGCTTCTTGAGAGAATAACTTGTAAAGAAAATTCGATCTTTATTAATTAGCAAAAAGGTTGTCGAACTACAATGCTGGAAGGAGCCTTATTAATATGCTCGACAGCTTGACCTTCTAGGGTCGACCCAAATAAGAAAAGGAAAACTTACAAAAGTGCACAAAGGAAAAGATACAAAAGTGTATAATCGAAAAAGGACCTATTCCTAAAATGTTTTTGACTCAATAAAAGTAAATATTCTAGATCCTAACCTGCAAAACAGAAAGAGGCAAATATTCTTATTGAAAACTTACCTTAACTTACCTCATGGCCAAGAAATGGAAGGTGGCTGTCCTTGTGGCATGCACGCGCCTTGCTCCTAGTCTTCGACTTGGAGTAGGGTTAAATATCTTTGGGCCCTGACCTCTCTTGCCACTAAATCCCAAGTCTCTGATGTTCCTTGTATTTTTGAGAAGCCTTTGGACTCTAATTTGCTCTTCTGGCCCATTGTCCTTAGCTGCTCTTCCTCTAGAAGCTTGTCGACCCATAAGCTGAATTTGTGGAAGAGTGCTCTTGATCTGATTCTTGTCATTGCTCCTGGAGGTACCACTGGTGTAGATACTTCCTCTAAGTGCATGTCCTGGAGTGGTAGCTCATTTGGTCCGAGTCCTCTTGTGTGGAAGTGGAAGGCGCATGTACTGGGCTGGATCGGCTGTACCGCTGATTGTGCTATTGAACGTATTGGACACATTAAACTCACCTGGAAGCTCGATCCGGTAGGCGTTGTTGTTGATCCTCTCGAGCACTCTGAATGGTCCATCTCCTTTTGGTGCTAGCTTGGAACTCCTTAGGTTTGGGAACCTCTCCTGCTGAGGTGTAGCCACACCCAATCGCCTGGTTGAAAGATCACCTCCTTTCTTCCCTTGTTGGCATGAGTCACGTACTGTCCGGTCCTCTTCTCCAAGTTTCTGCTACCTTCTGGTGTAACCTCCTTATGAACTCTGCTTTGGATGCTCCGTTGAGGTTGGTCATCTCAGCTGGTGGCAGTGGTGTTTGCTCCAATGGGGTGAGAGGGTTGAAACCGTATACCACTTCAAATGGTGTCTTCTTGGTTGCTGAGTGTACGGCTTGGTTGTAGGCGAACTCAATGAATGGCACGCACTCCACCCAAGTTCTTAGGTTCTTCCCTAGTGTAGTTCTGAGAAGAGTTGATAGTGTCCTGTTGACAACTTCAGTTTGGCCATCGGTTTGAGGATGGCAAGTGGTTGAGAAGAGTAGCTTCGTGCCTAGTTTTCTCCAAAGAGTCCTCCAGAAATGGCTGAGGAACTTGGTGTCCCTGTGATAATGATTGTCCTGGCAAAGGCCGCATTATCTTGAAGAACAGCTCAGCTGTTTGTGTGGCATCATTGATTGGCAGATGAAGTGTGCCATCTTGGAGAATCTGTTCACCACTACAAAGATTGCATCTTTGTGGTTGATCTTGGGCAGACCTAGAACAAAACCATTGAGATGTCCACCCATGGATGTGTGGTATCAGTGAGATACAATGAGGTTGCACTCACTTTGCCTTCAAGTGATGCATCTTAACAATGAGCCTACTGTCTTGGTGTGTGGCCAGTAGAAGTGTGACCACTGCTAGAGTCTTGTCACCAAAGTGGCCCATGAGTCTTTCCATGAGCTTCTGATGATAAGCTTAATGATCCTGTGGTATGCAGCCTTCTTCTGAACAGAATCATGGATGTAGAATTTGCCATGACTTGTGACACTCCTTGTAGCTCAGCAAGGTCAGGATCATCCTTGTATAGATCCTTGATGTGCTCGAATCCTAAGACCTTTGCCTCCATGGTTGATATCAAGGCAAACCTCCTTGATAGTGCATCGGCTACCACATTGTCTTCGGCCTTCTTGTACTTGATGATGTACGGGAAGGTCTCTATGAACTCCATCCACCTGGCATGTCTCCTCTGAGATTGGTTTGCCCACTGAGGTGTTTGAGAGTCTCGTGATCAGTGTGGACCACAAACTCCTTGGACAGCAAGTAATGCTGCCAAGTCTCCAATGCTCGGACAAGGGCATAGAGCTCCTTGTCATAAGTGGGGTAGTTCAGTGAGGCACCACCTAGCTTTTCACTGAAGTATGCCACTGGTCTCCCTCCTTGGGTTAGCACTGCTCCTATGCCAATTCCAGAGGCATCACACTCCACTTCAAACGTCTTGTTGAAGTCGAGCAGGACTAGCACTGGCGCATGTGTAAGGCTGTCCTTCAAGGCCTGGAATTCCTTCTCCTGAGCTTCTCCCCAGCTGAATCCCACGTTCTTCTTCACTACTGCCGTCAAGGGTGAGGCAATACTGCTGAAGTTGGGCACGAATCTCCTATAGAAGCTGGCCAGTCCGTGGAAGCTCCTCACTTGGCTGATGTTTCCTGGTGTTGGCCATTCTTGTATGGCTCGAATCTTCTCTTCATCAACCTGTAGGCCCTGTGAACTTACAACAAAACCTAAAAGACAAGCTTATCAGTACAAAGGTGCACTTCTTGAGATTGGCATAAAGCTCTTCTTGTCGAAGGGTTTTAAGTACCATCTCAAGATGTGTGAGGTGTTCCGTGAGCACTTACTATAAACAAGTATGTCATCAAAGTAAACTACAAACTTACTGATGTACGCCCTAAGAACTTGGTTCATAAGGCATGAAGGTGCTTGGGGCATTAGTCAAGCCAAATGGCATGACTGTCCACTCTAGAGCCCTTGCTTTGTCTTGAAAGCAGTCTTCCACTCATCACCTTCCTTCATTCTTACCTGGTGGTATCCACTTTTGAGGTCTATCTTGGAAGACCGTGGCTCCACTCAGCTCATCTAGCATGTCATCCAGTCGTGGTATTGGATGCCTATACTTGACTGTGATGTTGTTGATTGCTTTCGGCAGTCCCACTAGTAGCACTGGTACAGCACATGGACTGAGGCTCTCTCAAACATAACCTTTCTCCAGGAGCTCCTTGACTTGCTTCTCAAGCTCCTTAGACTCCTCTGGGCTCATCCGGTAGGCTGGCGGTTGGGCAGGGCTGCTCTGGGCACGAGGTCGATCTGGTGCTCTATGCCTCGTAGGGGAGGTAAGCCTGCTGGTACCTCTTCCGGGAACACATTCTGGAACTTGTTGAGGAGAGCTGCTACTTCAGGAGGTAGCTCTACCTGTTCTTTCTCTACATTCAACACTTCTTTGAAAACCATTAGTAGCATTAGATCCTTTGAGGCTAAAGCTCTCCGGACATGACTTGGTTGAATAAGAAAATTAGATTTAATGAGCTTCTTTTCCTTACTCATTTGCTGTTGAAGCTCATGTACCTGGGCAGGTGTAAGAGGAGCTAGGCTGACCTTTCTCTTGTCATGCGCGAAGGTGTAGAGATTGGTTCGGCCATCATGCCTGGTCTCTTTGTCAAACTGCCATGGTCTGCCTAGTAGAAGATGGCCAGCTTGCATGGGCACCACGTCGCACACGACTTGATCCGGGTACTTGCCCAAACTGAATGGCACAGTGACTTGTTCATGGATCTTTAGCTCCACTTTGTCATCGAGCCATCTCAGTCTATATGGTCGAGGATGCCTCTCTAGACCTAGCTTATCAACCATATATGCACTAGCGTTAGTGCAAGAACCACCATCTATGATGAGGTTACATACCTTCCCTTGATGGTGCAACGGCTGTGGAAGATGTTCTCCCTTTGGATGGTCTCTGAAGGATCCACCATTGCACTGAGGATCGTCTAGTGACCAGCACTTCCCCACATCAGGGTACTCAATGTCACCATCTCCTTCTGGTTCATAGTCCTCTTCATCTTGGGACCCATATTCTCCAGCCTCCGTAATCAACATGACCCGGTTGTTTGGGCACTCCCTTGAGATGTGTCCATGATCCCTACACTTGAAACAAGTGATGTCACGTGATCTTTGAGGGTTAGAAGACTTACCAGGCTCTCTCTGGTCACGGGTGGGTTCAGGAGGCTTGCTCTTGAACCTTGACTCGATCTCTACGCTTTTGCCTTTGTCCACTGTCTTGGGCATGTTGCTTGGTGCCCAAGGTGTCTTAGGCTTGCTGCGGATGTCTTGGCTCTTACGTTTGATGTGCTGCTCAGCTTGCACAGATAGGTGGAACAAGTCTTTGAAGTCATTGTAGATTTGCCTTTCCACCTTGCAGCTGATCCTTTCTTGGAGTCCATCCAAGAATTGTGCCATCAATGCTTCTTCATCATCATTGAGCTCCAATCTGTTCCTTAACCTCGAACTCTTCATAGTACTCCTCTACTGATCTGCTTAAATGCAAAACGCGTTGTCTCTATGAAAGTAAGGTGGAACAAACCTTTGTCGCATGAGGTCTTTTCATGACCCATGAGTCTAGTCCTCATTCTCTTCCTCCTTCTGTCAGATACCTCACGATCCCACCAGATGAGGGCATTGTCCGTGAGTTGTGCTACTGCCATTGAGACTCTCCTAGGTCCTGGTTGGTTGTAGTGATCAAAGATATGATCCATTCTTCTCCCAATCTAGGTAAGCCTCGGGGTCTACTTTTCCTGCAAAACTTGGAGGAGTTAGTTTAACATCAGGATGAATTACCCGGTTGTAGGTGTGTTCATCTCCATCCTCATGATGTCTAGGAGGCATTCTTTGTCTCTGGTGAAGACCATATGGCTCAAAGCCATCATCTTCTGCCTCTGGTTGCCGTGGAGGTCCTCTCGGCCTATGGTGATAGTTATGAGGTTGTGTGTCCTCATCTCCATCTGGCTGGGGTTCCTCCTGTTAGTGCCGTGTCCTAAGGTGCTCAGGACCCTCAGGATGGTCTTGCTCAGCCCTCACGTGCCTTATGGCCTGGAACCTCACCGGTCTTTCCACGCGCTCCAATCTCTTGCCTATTGATGCGAGTTGTGTTTGGAGAGTGGTGAACATGGCCATCATGGCTTCGGTTGCTTCTCTATTTTCTTCTGCCATTGCGTGCTACAAAGAAAGAAGACAAGTTAGGATGCTCCTAAATTATTAGGAGGTTTTCTTTTTATAAGGATTCGAAAATTTGCAAAAAGGAAAAAATCTGAGAATTGGAAATTCAAAAATGTGAAGATTTGAAAAAAAGGAAACTTTCTTGACAACTTGTGCTAGCTTTCCAATTCGAATTCTTTATTTTCTTTCTATTTTCTTTTTCTTTTTCTTTTAATTTAACTTAAAATTAATGGAAATATGATTAAACAAAAGGAAAACGTGAACAATGCAAAAGTGAATCTAAACCCTAGTGATACGTAGAAGGCTAGATGCACTCGGTTTGGAGTTTGATGTTATTTTTGATTTTTCTTGAATGCGACTTAAACTAATGCAAGAACTAAAAACAAAACAAGCAAAGGATAGAAACAACCTGGTTTAGGAGCTTTAAGCTCTGATACCAAAATGATACAAGCCTTGATTCAAGGATGTATGCGCGTGGGCTGTTTGTAGAAGATTAGGTGAGAAACTCAACCTTAGGCTTCTGGATGGGGGTTTCTGGTTGGTAAAAGATGGAAGGGTGAAGTGAACCACACGAGGGGTGATGAACCTCGTGATAAATCACAAACTTAGAAGCTAGGAGGGCTGGTCTCGACTAGGGTTCTAAGCGCACAAGTCTCTTGAGAGAAAACTTGTAGGAAGAAAATTCGATCTTTATTAATATCAGAAAAAGGTTGTTGAACTACAATGCTAAAGGAGCCTTATTAATATGCTCGACAGCTTGACCTTCTAGGTCGACTCAAATAAGAAAAGGAAAGTTTACAAAAGTGCACAAAGGAAAAGATACAAAAGTGTATAACGAAAAGGACCTATTCCTAAAATGTTCTTGACTCAAAATGTAAAGCAACTAGATCCTACCCTGCAAAACAGAAAGAGGCATATATTGAATTGAAACTTACCTTAACTTACCTCACGGCCAAGAAATGGAAGGTGGCCGTCCTTGTGGCACGCCTTGCTCCTAGTCTTGACTTGGAGTAGGGTTAAAATCTTTGGGCCCTGACCTCTCTTGCCACTAAAGCCCAAGTCTCTGATGTCCCTTGTGTTGTTGAGAAGCCTTTGGACTCTAATTTGCTCTTCTGGCCCATTGTCCTTAGCTGCTCTTCCTCTAGAAGCTTGTTGACCCATAAGCTGAATTTGTGGAAGAGTGCTTTTGATCTGCTTCTTGTCATTGCTCCTGGAGGTACCACTGGTGTAGATACTTCCTCTAAGTGCATGTCCTGGAGCTGGTAGCTCATTTGGTCCGAGTCCTCTTGTGTAGAAGTGGAAGTGTGCGTGTACTCGGCTGGATGGCTGTACCGGCTGGATTGTGCGCGGTACTGGCCGGAATGACTTCAGGACCAGCCAAGTTGATCCCGGAGTCGGCGGTGTCATCAGGAGGACCGGCGGTGTCATTCACGTCCCCACCAAGTGTGCCGGAAGCTTGGGCCTCTCCGCCGGCGATGTTGGCCGGTCTGGTCCTATA